>JXCR01146813.1:186939-203167 GCA_002079205.1 Phalaenopsis hybrid cultivar | reverse complement strand
TATATATATATATATATTGTGTAGCATACTCAGATCAGTTGGTCGGCATCTGCCTGTAAGTTGTAACTTGTAAGTCTTCTCTGGTTTGGGGTTCAATTTCTCCCTAGTGTAGGGTGTGGTACTCAAGTTCTTAGGCGCATGAGGGATGATCGAGACTCGTATAATAGCATCCGACCATTCCTTTAATTTAAATATATATATATATATATATATTGTGTACATAATAACAAATAATATATAATGTTTGTGTTTAGTAATAATAATAATAATATTATTATTTAATCGCTTTGAAGTTATGTGGACTTTTTGGATGAAGTAAGTTGCGGTTGCTAACAAGAGTTCTCCAGTATAAGCAAGTTTAACAGCTTGCTTAGACTAAGTAAAGTCAAAACTAATAGTGATGACAGGACGTCGAAACTGTAGAATCTTGATCAGTGTCACTTAACCTAATTAAAATACAGCCCCAACACCCTAGGCTGCCCGATGCATGGTTTCTCTCTTCCCTTCTCTTTTTACAGAACAATGCGACAACGCGATTGAGTGATGGTCAATCTTCGGGCGACGGTCAACACCAAAACATGAAGCGAAAGATAATCATCAACTAAACTTTCCATTGACTTAAACAACATAGACCCTTATGACTTCGAGGCTATTCATCTAGCCTGACGTAAATCCTCACATTTTCTCTTGGTGTTTCGCATGATTGTTTGTCATGCGATATAAGTCCTACCTCATTTTAAGCTATGGAGTTTGTTCGTTTGGTATAATGTAAATACTCTTGTCTTCCTAGGTCATCTGCATTGATCGTATGTAGCACAATGTAAGTCATATATTCAAAAACAAAATATAACAGGAGTAAATATCAAATAATATCATTTCCAAAATGTAAAGCCAAATAGTTGGATAGTTCATTGAGGTTCTTCTCAGAATTTATGATATCTCCTATATTTCGCTCCTTTGGTTTTCAAAATAATTGTTCCACATTGACCCTTTCCACTTGATTTTCCTATGACCAATCATGAAAACTAAACTTTGAATTCGTAAAGATGAAACCCCAATCTTAATGAAGAGATTTCTTAAGTTATTTCGGTTGCTTAAGATCTAATTAACAATGGTGGCTTGCGCCTATAGAAGAATTAGTAACCCATATAATCTAGACTCTATCTAATTTTTATATTAGGTACTGGAATGATCTGTTAAAAATTTCACTAACCAACTAAATATCATTAATTTCTTAGTTTGAATAATTGAGATTATTATCAATTGATATCCTCATCTTTCGAGATAAGATATTACTTGTAATATTATGCTCGATTTGTTAAACTATTGAATATGAGTTCTGTTTGCTCTCATTTTTTAAAAATAAAAATTACTTTTTTTTTCAAAATAAAAAATACATATATATTAAATTAAATTATTTTCATTTTCAAAATAATAAAAAAAAAAACCAACAGATCAGCAAGTCAGGGCATCGATTTGCTGTTTTCTTCTACCCGTCACCCTCAGAAGAATGGGCAGGCCGAAGCAACTAATAAGGTTATCCTGAATTTGCTAAAGAAAAAATTCAAAGGCTCAAGAGAAACTGGGTAGATCCGCAGCTATCGGTACTTTAGGCAATTTAAAAGACACCGTCATCAGCGATTGACCAAACACTATTCATGTTAATCATGGAATGTAAGCAGTGTTATTAGTCGAGTACAATCATCATAGCCGAAGAGTTTTCACAGCTGCATCATACGCAGAGGAGAGTATAGCCAAATGACAAGAGGCAAACATCGAAGGCGCTGTGTTGGCTCTCGGCCTAGCAGAAGAAAGGCGAACTGATTCAACCCTCCGACAACAAGAAGATAAAAGGCAAACAACTCGCTACTTCAACAAACACATTTGAGAGGAGTATTTCTCCCCAAGGGATCTAGCCGCCCAAGGATAGTTGGACGGCAAATTGGACCAAACATGGAGTGCATCATACATAATCACCAAAGAGTCTCCCCGGGGGATGACAAGCTCAAGACATAAGTTGGCACAGAACTCCCTCGGACTTGGAACGGGGATGAATTGAAGAAATTCTTCCCTTGGAAAAGTTTTCTTTTGTATGTGTATAAGGAACTCGATCACTTGAGGAACTTGTAAATCCAACTTGAAGAACCTCCCTCGTTACCAACTTGTAAATCCAATCGACAAAATGAAAATGAAAACTGATTAATTTTACAAAACAATATCCAAGCCTCTCTATCACTTGAGGAACTCGATCCAACCAACCGAGTGGCGACAGACTATTTTTGGTACTCGGAAAACACGTTTTCGAGTAGAAAATGTTTGGAGACCATTTTTGATATCCGCCAAGCATGAGTTGATTAAGCGAGAGATAGAAACAACATATAAAATAATACAAATCGACCGACCATGCAACAAAAGTGTACGAAGCAAATAAAAAATAAAACTAGGCATTTTATTTATCTCGGTCAAAATGTACAAAACATCCAGGTAACAATAAATATAAAATGTACATCGATTATAAATTGTTGATAAAGAATAAAACCTTGAAGAATAAACTCTCATTTTTCCCTTGCTATCTTTCTCCGCATTTGCATTTTCTCTACAATGAGAGAACCTCAAGTGAGTGTGAGAAAAGCAAAGGCCTTGTGTTGAAGCTTGCCCGATGAGAGCACACATTCTTCTCACCTTCCATCTTCTCATATCTTCCCCACAATGGAGGAAAGGCTGAAGCCTAGAAGAGTACCGGAGAAAGGTGATGCTGCTACCAGGCGATCATCCCAATTTCACCTTTGGTAGCAGACATCGAAAGGATATGGTGTCCATTGGTAGCATATTGTTAGTGCTTCTGAGGGGCTCTCCATCCTCTTGTGAAGAGGATTTTCCCCCAAATGTGCTACCTAAATCTACACCCTCCCATTAGCTCCTCAAAGTCGGCCAAACCTCTGACAAGAGTCGATGAATGAACGTATTGCACTCCTTGGGAATGTGTTGTCTATATAGCCTTTCCCCATGGGACACTACGTCCATTCGTGAGGTGGGATGACCTCGATAGCCTACTTTGTCTGATGTAACGTTTAACCACCTACTTTAAAAAAATCTACTCCTTTGACACACGACTCGAAGAAAAAATTAGCTAATGCATGGACCTTACCAGGGTCATAACACTGCTCGCTGAAAAGGTTGCCTTCACTTTCGACTACACGCAAAGTCGACGGCTAACCCGCTAACTATTTTCTTTTCAAAAGCACCATAAGTAGAAGCCATCTTCCCCATTTTATAAGAGAGGATGCTCAATGATTTCAACAGGAATTTCTCAATAAAAGTTGTCAAGGGTCGACTATGCAAAAACAACTAGGTGTAGTGATGGGACAGATAGATTGCTAATTTCCCAAAGGTAAAAGAAAAAGGAATCTTACGATGCAATCAAGGTAGCCTTTAATATCAACACACTGGGATCATAGGATACCGCAACGCCACTAGGCCCGTTGTGGCATTTAACTACCATTTTCCATTGCCCGGGGAACTTAGTCCAATTAAGCACATTGGTGGGATTGGTTGACGACTGATTTCAAAATTTGGCGGACATAGGTACGTCAAATGAAAAGGCAAAAATTGCAAAAACTGTTGACTAGAAAGACTCAGTTGACTTCTTTCACACCACTTTTGCATTGCAAACTCATATGTCCAAGATCGAGAGGGTAAGGTTTTTGAAGACAGTTCTCTTCTCACAAGCGACAAGATCCATGAAAGTGCATAGTATAAATCATCGTCAAGACAAGCAACTGGGGGTCTCCGGGCAAGTGACAACAAGATCCACGCCTAGTGAGAGGAATAAACTTGAACAGGGCAAATATCCAATTGATTGAATGTAGTAGGGGTAAGCGAGGGCTTAGGTCATGTGTAAACCAACCAATCGATGTATCTTAGTTGATCGACAAAAGATTATCTTAAAATCTTTCATTCTTTTTGGTTGATCCTCCTTAAAAATCTTTGAAATTTCAATTTGATGATCGGTCAAACATTCAAATCAATTGGATTTTTAAAACTAACAGTGGGTCAATGTGAAATTGAGTACTCTTGAAGGTTCTAGATTTAGCCCTGAGGGTGATCAAAACATAGGCCATCGACAATATCTGTGACATTTCATAAGTTCACCTCAGTGTGAGTATCTCTAGAGGTGATAATCCGATCGAACGGATTGAATGAGATACTCCTGTCAACTAACTAGGGTGACAGACTCGCTTGTGAGATAAGCCCACAACTAATTTTGTCACAAGCAATCTGAAATAAATTATAACAAGAAAAAACAAACAATTTTTTCATATATGAAAAGGAGTTACATGTATATCTTTCTTTTGATCGAAAAAAAAATATTACAAGCCTTCCTTGAGCCAGGTTCTGGTAGATCGCCGACCGATCTTCGCTATCAGAACCTTCATTATTTTTCGAGGATCCTACAGGATTGTCTGGGATTAAGGAAGAAAACTCATCTGGGTCAAAAAATTTAGGGTGAACAAGGTTGTGGGTTATTTCGCCAAATCACCTGTATGTTCTTTCCCGGAAATGGATGAGGCAACTTTTTCTTTCAACTCTACAACATCTTTCTTCAAGACTTCTACAGTGTCAATGGACTCTTGATTTCTCTTGAGAAAGTTATTGAAATTGAGCTACAGGAGGTCCCGGTTGCCGTGTACCATCACTAGCAGAGGAAAATTTTCTTTGAACCTCAATCCATAAACCTTTTCGATCTGATTAGAGCCAGTCTCTAAAGTGAGTGGTCTGTGTGACCATCAATTGGAATTGGTACACGTTTTGGCAAAGCTTTCAGCGGATGAAGCCTTCCAGAGTTCAGTTGCTCTTCTAACATGATAATCTAGTAGGAGCAATGTCATTTTCTTGTTCTCAGCTGATTGTGGAAATCAGTCTTTCGATGTGTCCAGAAGACTGAACTATTTATTGGTACCAACCCACATCCACCAAACTCCTCCACGTATGGGCTCGCACTCCAAAGCCTCTCTACTCCTTTTCAACAGATGGAAAGGAGGGGCATCTGCCTCCTCTACTTGCTCTTTTCAAAATTAAATAAAGTAAATTTTTACTGGATTAAACTACATTAGATATAGAAAAAAAATGTCAATAAATAATTTTAAATTTATGCATGTAAAGAATAATTATTGTACCATTTAAAATACTGGCTATAGGAAAATTTTCATTTGGAATATTATACAGTTATAAAATCTTCATAAATCAAAGAGTTTTTAGTTGCAACAGACCAAAAACAATCATAAATCTAAAATAAAGTAACTATTGGTGTAATATAATCACCATTTAGATTTAGCACCTTTATATTAATAAAACTTAAGAGTTCCTAATTTTGTACCTTCGCAGAAGCAAATTTTATCATTTATATGGTTTGACAGAGCATTAAATACCTCGCACGATGCAAGTCAAGCATTGAGAAGAAAACATGAGTTTAACATAGGCACAATGAGATGACTTATGCCTGGGCGTCCGCACGACTGGTTCTGCGCAAAAGTGGGAGAAGCAACTGACAGTGAGATTTGCAATCAACAGATAACGAAAGTAGGAGGTGGCCTTCTTGGCGAGGCAGTCGGACGGTGAGGTGGACTAATGGTGGGTTGGTTGGAGATAGATGGGTTGGTGCATGCACAACTGGTTTTGGACTACAAAAAGGATGAGCAGTCAACCGGTAAAGCGGGGTATTGCCGGGTGGTCGACGCTGTAGGCTTTGTGTAATGAATAAGTCATTACAAGTGCTCTGCATTCTTTACCTACAAGCGTTAAAAATGAATGTCGATGCCCAACATTTATCTATTTGAGTTAATTTCACAACTTGTTACTACCTGTACCAGTATGATATCTAGCGCTCACACAGCTATTCAGGGATACCCAATTATAACAGAAGTTGTAAGTTACTAAACTTAAATCTCGAGACATTTGAAGATATGTCGCTATGTTTATTCATTACAAGGCTTCCAAAGAATCTAATATAGCAGAAAATTTTCATTATGATGATGTCAGAATATAAGATTTCTTACCTCTGTTATTTTTTAAATAATCACTCGAGTTAAGGTGTGCTAATTTTTTTTAGAATGGTATGTAATACTTTAAATTTTCTTATGCTGAATAATATCATGTGTTGTGTTCATGTGATATTTGATTTTGTATTTTTTGCACTAATTGTATTATTTTAATTATATAGTTCTTTGCTCATAGTCTAGCTTGTTTTTTTTATAAATTCTAAGATGCATAAAATTGACAAATGAATCCATCAAATGAAGATAAAAATATAGAGATAGTGGAATGAACAACAATTCTAATTACAAAAGTATGTCTTATCAATGGGTACTATCAAACAAATTTGTGAAAGAAACGATGTGTATAGTTCTTATCTGTGCCTGACAAATGGATTGGTGGGCTACTTCAAGGTTATCCGGGTTGAATTCATAATGTATTGCACATGTCGGGATTTTTTATTTTTTTGACTTGCTAGATGAATTGCAATGTAATTATGGTTTGCATGGATTGTCCTAATTTACAGTAATGAAAGTATTAGCCATCGCTTAATATATTATGTCATGTAATTGTTGAGGTGGAGTCCAGTAAAACAAAAAAAGGAGATTTTGCTTACCGCCTTGCCTAACCTCCCTCTATCGCGCCAACCGCTCCCGCCTCCCTCTATCGCGCCAACCGCTCCCGCCTCCGATGATCCTTTTCGCGAAGTGAAGCACCCCTTCGCATGTTATTACTCCCGAACCAAGCCTCCCGCTTTGGAGTCTCTCTCCTTCAGTTTAGAAGCACGACCTTTTTTGTGTTCTTCTTCGGGTTTCCTCAGGATAGAGGAAGAGAAGTGCGAGGAGTAGTTCTTTGCGGCAGAAGGAGGAAGAATGAAGAGGAATTCTCCCTTGGCTTCTCTTTGATGGCTTATGGCATAAGAGAAATTAGATTTATTTCTCTTGTAAGTTTATCTTCTTCAGTATATGTCAGTGTAAATTTTCAACTAGTAAATTTTCAATGTAGAGAGAGAAGAAGAAAGAGCAACGAAGTGAAAGATTCCTCTTATACGTCCAGACGATCAGCTGGTGTAAATTCTTCAAGTAGTAAAATCCTCTACAACTTTGTGGGCGTAGGCAATTTGTCGAATCTTCTCGTTCTATTTTTTTATGTATAACAGTGCACTTCTGTGTGTTCCGTTGTATTACTATTTTCCGGTGTGAATTTTCTCGTTCTATTTTTTTCTCTTCGTTGATCGTTCTTCTGTTTGATTTATATATATGTCACATCAACTGGTGTATATCTCACAACAACTGGTATCAGAGCGGTGTTCCAGATCTGAGGAAGACGACAAATGAAGTGAAGGTTTCAAGGATCGAGAAGTTTGATGACACAAATTTTAGTTATTAGAGGATGCAGATAGATGATTACCTCTATGGGAAAAAACTTCATCTTTCATTATTAGGGAAAAGACCTGAAAGGATCGATGAGGCTGAATGGAATTTGTTGGATCAACAAGTTTTATGGGTTATTCGATTGACCATATTGAGCTCCGTTGCACACAATGTCGTCAAGGAGAGGACGATTGTAGATCTTATGGTAGTCTTATCAGGTCTGTATGAAAAATCATCGGCGAATAACAAGGTATATTCGATGAAGAAGTTATTCAACTTGAAGATGGTGGAAGGTGTTTTCTTTTGCTCAACACCTGAATGATTTCAATACTATCACAAATCAATTGTCATCTGTTGAATTTGATTTTGATGATAAAATACGTGTGCTGATATTATTGGCATCGTTGTCAAATAGTTGGAAAGCCATGGGGATGGTAGTTAGCAGTTCTGCAAGTAAATCTAAACTGAAATGCGATGATTTTTGTAATTTGATTTTGGTTGAGTATGTGCACAGGAAAGATTCTAACGAGATCTCAGGTACTAGTTCAACACTGAATGTTGATTTCAGAGGAAGATGGCAGGACAAAAACTAAAATAGAGGGAGATCAAAATCAAAGTCTGGTCAGCAGACAATCTGCTGGAATTGTCGCAATACTGATCACATAAAGAGGAACTGCAGGAATCCCAAGATTATGGAGAATGATAACGCAAATGTGGTATCTGAAGAAGTACATGATGCACTATTGCTGATAGTTCATAGTTCTATTGATGATGAAAGTGAAGAGGAGAGTGTGTCCGGGGCATCCATTCTTATTGTTCCGCAGACATATGGTGAAGAATCATAGAGCTACGAAGAAATCTTACAAGATGAAAGTTAGAGTAAGTGAGAGTTGGCAGAACTTTCACCATGGAAGAAGGCATTACAGAACAAGTGGGTTTACCGGGTGAAGACTGAGCTTGAGGCAGTAAGAGGTACAGAGCTAGACTTATTGAAAAAGGCTTTCAGTAGAGACATGATATTGCCCATGGAGTGAGAGTTGTAAGCAGAGACAAGAGTAATCTAGGAAATAGCTTGGAGGTGCAAAACTATGTGGACCTTGTTGCTCTATTGACTAAGGGTGTTACTCTTGAGAAAATGAAGTTGTGAACAGCTTCAGTTGGTCTTCTGGAATGAAGACAGAGGCTTTGAGTTGCAGATGTGGATGATACATGTTTGAAGAAAAGGGCAACACCGCCAATGGAGGATATCAGTTCGAGGAAGAAGACGTTGTAGTATGTGTACTGGTCTCCAAGTGAGAGATTTGTTGAGGTGGAGCCCGGTAAAATAAAAAAAAGGAGATTTTGCTTACCGCCTCGCCTAACTGTTCCCGCCTCCCTCTTTCGTGCTAATCGCTCTCGCCTTCGATGCTCCTTTACACAAAGTGAAGCACCTCTTCGCCTTTTATTACTCCTGAACCAAGCCTCCTGCTTTGGAGTCTCTCTCATTCAATTTAGAAGCACGACCTTTTTTGTGTTCTTCTTCGGGTTTCCTCGGGATAGAGGAAGAGAAGTGCAAGGAGTAGTTTCTTGCGGCAGAAGGAAGATGAAAGAAGAAGAAGAAGACTGTTCTTCCTTGGCTTCTTCTTGGTAGCTTGTGGCAGAAGAGAAATTGGGTTTATTTCTCTCGTAAGTTCATCTTCTTCGGTGTATCTCAGTGTAAAGTTTCTTTGGTGTATTTTGGTGTAGAAAGAGAAGAACAGAGAGAATCAAAGAAAGCAATGAAGTGAGAGATTTCTCTTGTAAGTCGAGACGATCGATTGGTGTAAATTCCTCAAATAGTAAAATCCTTTCCAAATTTGTGGTTGTAGGTAATTTGTCGAACCACGTAAATCTCTGTGTTCCGCTTGAAGATGGTGGAAGGTATATTTGATGAAGAAGTTATTCAACTTGAAGATGGTGGAAGGTGTTTCTGTTGCTCAACACCTGAATTATTTCAGAACTATCACAAATCAATTGTCATCTGCTGAATTTGATTTTGATGATAAGATACGTGCGCTGATATTATTCGCATCGTTGTCAAATAGTTGGAAAGCCATGAGGATGGTAGTTAGCAGTTCTGCAAGTAAATCTAAACTGAAATGCGATGATTTTTGTGATTTGATTTTGGTTGAGGATATGCAAAGGAAAGATTCTAACGAGATCTCAGGTACTAGGTCAACACTGAATGTTGATTTCAGAGAGAGATGACAGGACAAAAACTCAAACAGAAGGAGATCAAAATCAAAGTCTGATTAGCAGACAATCTGTTGGAATTGTGGCAATACTGACCACATAAAGAGGAACTGCATGAATCCTAAGATTATGAAGAATGATAGCGCAAATGTGGTATCTGAAGAAGTACATGATGCACTATTGCTGACAGTTCATAGTTCTATTGATGATGAAAGTGAAGATGAGAGTGTTTCAGGGGCATACATTCTTATTGTTCCACAGACAGATGGTGAAGAACCATAGAGCTATGAAGAAATCTTACAAGATGAAAGTTAGAGCAAGTGAGAGTTGGAAGAACTTCCACCATGGAAGAAGACATTACAGAACAAGTGGGTGTACCGGGTGAAGACTGAGCTTGAGGCAGTAAGAGGTACAGAGCTAGACTTATTGAAAAAGGCTTTCAGTAGAGACATGATAATGCCCATGGAGTGAGAGTTGTAAGCAGAGACCAGGGTAATCTAAGAAATAGCTTTGAGATGCAAGACTATGTGGACCCTGTTGATCTATTGACTAAGGGTGTTACTCTCGAGAAAATGAAGTTGTGCACAGCTTCAGTTGGCCTTCTGGAGTGAAGACAGAGGCTTTGAGTTGCAGAGGTGGATGATACATGTTTGAAGAAAAGGGCAACACCGCCAATGGAGGATATCAGTTCGAGGAAAAAGACGTTGTAGTATGTGTACTGGTCTCTAAGTGAGAGATTTGTTGAGGTGGAGCCCGGTAAAATAAAAAAAAGGAGATTTTTCTTACTGCCTCGCCTAACTGTTCTCGCCTCCCTCTATCGCGCTAATCACTCTCGCCTTCGATGCTCCTTTCCACGAAGTGAAGCACCCCTTCGTCTGTTATCACTCCTGAACCAAGCCTCCTGCCTTGGAGTCTCTCTCATTCAGTTTAGAAGCATGACCTTTTTGTGTTCTTCTTCGGGTTTTCTCGGGATAGAGGAAGAGAAGTGCAAGGAGTAGTTCCTTGCGGCAGAAGGAAGATGAAAGAAGAAGAAGAAGACTGTTCTTCATTGGCTTCTTCTTGGTGGCTTGTGGCAGAAGAAAAATTGGGTTTATTTCTCTTGTAAGTTTATCTTCTTCGGTGTATCTCAGTGTAAAGTTTCTTTGGTGTATTTCGGTGTAGAAAGAGAAGTACAAAGAGAGAATCAAAGAAAGCAATGAAGTGAGAGATTCCTCTTGTAAGTCGAGACGATCAATTGGTGTAAATTCCTCAAGTAGTAAAATCCTCTCCAAATTCGTGGATGTAGGCAATTTGTCGAACCCCGTAAATCAGTGTGTTCCGCTGTGTTACTGTTATCTAGTGTGAATTTTCTCGTTCTATTTTTTTGCTTCATTGATCGTTCTCCTGTTTGATTTTATAGATATTGCATCAGCTGGTGTATATCTCACAACAATAATGAGTTCATTTATGCTGCTTCCGAGCGATTCCAACACTCAGTATGGTTGATCAAAATATATTTTGATATTGTGGATAACTCTTTAGTCAGAACGTCAAGCAACATAATTAAACCTATAGATCCTGTTTTTGGGCATACACTAAGAGAAATCTGTAATGATACGAGATATATGTCGTTCTTCAAGGTATTAATCTGTCTATTTAATTTTTATACATTTTTTATAAATAATAATTCGTTCTCGTCAATATTTTAAATAAGATTGCATATGAGCAATTGTTGACACACATGTCGATGCACATACTAGCAATAATTATAAGATTGCATATATGAAGTAATTTTAATCTACAACACAAAATATCTTAACAGTTTGTGACTTCAAAATGAATTTACATTCTTAACTGGATGTGAAAAGAGGGTAATGATGATCACATATTCAATTTTTTCACTGGATGACTTGAATAAAAATTAACAATGCCTCCACCCGGTTAATACATTCAAGACCGTATATGATTAAATTTGAAGAGATTTACTAATAATGTTGTAATTTGTGGAAATATTACATCGTCGATTCGTGATATCCTATGCAACAAGGTTTCTTAAAGCCCTTCCTCGATATGAGGTACTTCCTTTCTGATTTTGAGCGTAGCAGCCAAGTGATCAAAAGGAGGAATGAATTATTCAATAAAAACACTCATCAGTGCAAAGTGTTATAAAAAGAGTATTCAACGTGTGAAAGAAGAAGCAGTCATACTTCGTAATCTGACGATATATTTCTTGAAAAAATAGATAAAGATAATTGTTAAAACAACTACTCTGCATAATTTTATAATGAGATAACCATATTGAGATAATGGTCATTTCAGGGTGTTAGAAGAAGATCCAACATGCACACATATAGAAGCATTTAAATATTAGACATGTCAATCATTGCTCGAGGAAGACTTTGGTGCAAATGATTTCAACACCCGATAGGGAGGGTGTTCATGAGATGATCCTATTGAGAGAATAGATCACAAATGCTTTAGTGAATTTATCTAGTGTATTTAATTACAATTTTGTAGTGTCTTCTGATTTATTTTTATTATTCCAGATGTATTTATGGCTTGTTGATGTCTAATTTATATTTCATATTTTGATATTTTGATTTTTAAGCTTATAACTTTAGATATGCACTTATATGTATTTTTTTTTTTAGTTACGAATCATAATATTTTTTTATTTTTTATTGTATTTGTAGTCCAATTTGTCAATTAAAAACAAAACATAAAATAATCTCGGGAAAAATGAGTTCAAAGTCCTCATGTACTTCAAGAGTTTTATGTTGTAATTGTGGAATGCAATGTTCTAGATATACATCAAGAAGAGAAGACATGCATGAAGAGATTTTATTACTGTTTAAAAAAATAGGACACACAAGATTGCAAGTTTTTTTGATGAGGTTGTGATATAGAAGAGTTCGTTCATATAAGGACCTAGTTAGGAGAGATGTTATAGATACACAATTATTTCAAAGACTTAATTATTTGGACATGAAGGTGAACATTATTATAACATTACTTATTATTTTTATAGTTTTTATTATTGTGATATTATGTGTAAACTGATAACTTAAAATTGATTTATTGGAGAAATTTGACTCTTGACCTGAAGTTATTTTTTTTATTTTGCTACAATTACTTTAAAAACTATATCAATTTAATTAATTTACATATCTAAGAGTATGATTGTCTTCTTATTAGAAACAACTGCAACACAATATATTATCTAAACAAATCTGACTTTCACTTTAGCAAAGCTTTTGTGAAGTTATTTTTCTATGAAATAGTTTCNTCCTATGGCTAGACCTAGGCTACTAAAGAAGTTTCTAGACCTCAACCAAAAGTGAGGTCAACAGTCATGTAATTGTTGAGGTGGAGCCCAGTAAAACAAAAAAAAGGAGATTTTGCTTACCGCCTCGCCTAACTGTTCACGCATCCCTCTATCGCGCCAACCGCTCCCGCCTTCGATGATCCTTTCTGCGAAGTGAAGCACCACTTCGCCTGTTATTGCTCTTGAACTAAGCCTCCCGCTTTGGAGTCTCTCTCCTTCAGTTTAGAAGCATGACCTTTTTTGTGTTCTTCTTCGGGCTTCCTCGGGATAGAGGAAGAGAAGTGCAATGAGTAGTTCTTTGCTGCAGAAGGAAGAAGAAAAAAGAAGAAGAAGATTGTTCTCCCTTGGCTTCTTCTTGGTGGCTTGTGGAAGAAGAGAAATTGAGTTTATTTCTCTTCTAAGTTTATCTTCTTCGGTGTATCTCAGTGTAAAGTTTCTTCGGTGTATCTCAGTGTAGAGAGAGAAGAAGATAGAGCAACAAAGTGAGAGATTTCTCTTGTACGTCGAGACAATCGACTGGTGTAAATTCCTCAAGTAATAAAATCCCCTGCAGACAATCTGATGGAATTGTGGCAAGACTGACCACATAAATAGGAACTGCAGGAATCTCAAGATTTTGGAGAATGATAGCGCAAATATGGTATTTGAAGAAGTACATGATGCACTATTGCTTACAGTTCATAGTTCTATTGATGATGAAAGTGAAGAGGAGAGTGGGTCTGGGACACCCATCTTATTGTTCCACAGACATATGGTGGAGAACCATAGAGGTATGAAGAAATCTTGCAAGATGAAAGTTCGAGCAAGTGGGAGTTGGCAGAACTTCCACCAGAGAAGAAGACATTACAGAACAAGTGAGTGTATCAGGTGAAGATTAAGCTTGATGACAATAAGAAGTACAGGATATACTTATTAAAAAAAGCTTTCAATAGAGACATGATATTGCCCACGCAGTGAGAGTCGTAAGCAGGGACAAGAGTAATCTAGGAAATAGCTTGGAGGTGCAAGGCTACGTGGATCTTGTTGATCTGTTGACTGAAGGTGTTACTCTTGAGAAAATGAAGTTGCACACAACTTCAGTTGATCTTCTGAAGTGAAGACAAAGGTTTTGAGCTGCAGAGGTGGATGATACATGTGTGAAGAAAATGGCGACACCGCCAATGGAGAATATCAGTTCGAGGAAGAAGACGTTGTAGTATGTGTACTAGTCTCCAAGTGGGAGATTTGTTAAGGTGGAGCTCGGTAAAATAAAAAAAGGAGATTTTGCTTACCGCCTCGCCTAACTATTCCCGCCCCCCCTCTATCGCACCAACTGCTCCCGCCTCCGATGCTCCTTTCCATGAAGTGAAGCACCCTTTCACCTGTTATTACTCCTGAACCAAGCCTCCCGTTTTGGATTCTCTCTCCTTCAGTTTAGAAGAACGACCTTTTTTTGGTTCTTCGTCGGGCTTCCTCGGGATAGAGGAAGAGAAGTGCAAGGAATAGTTCCTTGTGGCAGAAGGAAGATGAAAGAAGAAGAAGAAGATTGTTCTCTCATTGCTTCTTCTTGGTGGCTTGTGGCAGAAGAGACATTGAGTTTATTTCTCTTGTAAGTTTATCTTCTTCGTTGTATCTCAGTATAAAGTTTCTTCAGTGTATTTCGGTGTGGAGAGAGAAGAACAGAGAGAGAAGCAAAGAAAGCAATGAAGTGAGAGATTTCTCTTGTAAGTCGAAACGATCGACTGGTGTAAATTCCTCAAGTAGTAAAATCCTCTGCAAATTCGTGGATGTAGGAAATTTGCCGAACCACGCAAATCTGTGTGTTTCGGTGAATTTCGGTGTTTTTCTCGTTCTATTTTTTTGCTTAGTTAATCATTCTCTTGTTTGATTTTTATAGATACCACATCAGTCGGTGTATATCTCACAACAGTAATGAGTTCATTTATGCTGCTTCCGAGCGATTCCAACACTCAATATAGTTGATCAATAAATATTTTGATATTGTGGTTAACTCTTTGGTCAGAACGTCAAGCAACATAATTAAACCTATAAATCCTGCTTTTGGGCATACACCATGAGAAATCTGTAATGATTCGAGATATATGTCGTTCTTCAAGGTATTAATTTGCCTATTTAATTTTTATACATGTTTTATAAAGAATAATTTGTTCTCGTGAATATTTTAAATAGGATTGCATATGAGCAATTGTTGACACACATGTTGTTGCACATATTAGCAATAATTATAAGATTGCATATATTAAATAATGTTAATCTACAACACAAAATATCTTAACAGTTGGTGACTTCAAAATGAATTTACATTCTTAACTGGATGTGAAAAGAGTGTAATGATAATCACATATTATATTTTTTTGCTTGATGACTTGAATAAAAATTAACAATGCCTCCACTCGGTTAATGCATTCATGACCGTATATGATTAAATTTGAAGAGATTTACTAACAATGTTGTAGTTTGTGGAAATATTACATCGTCGATTCGTGATATCCTATGCAACAAGGTCTTTTAATGCCCTTCCTCGATACAAGGTACTTCCTTTCTGATTTTGAGCGTAGCAGTCAAGTGATCAGAAGGAGGAATGAATTGTTCAATAAAAAAAATCATCATTGCAAAGTGTTATTAAAAGAGCATTCAACATATGAAAGAAGAAGCAGTCATACTTCTTGATCTGACGATATATTCCTTGAAAAAATAGATAAAGATAATTGTTAAAACAACTACTCTGCATAATTTTATACTGAGATATTCATATTGAGATAATGTTCATTTCACGGTCTTAGAAGAAGATTCAACATGCATACATGTAGAAGCATTCAAATATCAGACATGTCAATCATTGCTCGAGGAAGACTTTGGTGTGAATGATTTCAACACTCGATAGGGAGGGTGTTCATGAGATGATTCTATTGAGAGAATAGATCGCAAATGCTTTAGTGAATTTATCTAGTGTATTTAATTACAATTTTGTAGTGCCTTCTGATTGATTTTTATTATTTCAGAAGTATTTATGGCTTGTTGATGTCTAATTCACATTTCATATTTTGATATTTTGATTTTTAAGCTTATAAATTTAGATATGCACTTATATGTTTTTTTATTTAGTTATGAATCATAATATTTTTTTTATTTTTTTATTATATATGTAGTTCAATTTGTCAATTAAAAACATAAAATAAAATAATCTCGGGAAAAATGAGTTTAAAGTCTTCATGTACTTCAAGAGTTTTATGTTGTAATTGTGGAATGCAATGCTCTAAATATACATCAAGAAGAGAATACATGCATGAGAGGAGATTTTATTACT
>JXCR01146813.1:172176-183800 GCA_002079205.1 Phalaenopsis hybrid cultivar | reverse complement strand
TTTATTGGAGGAGATTTAAATGGACATGTCGGTAGAGTGGTAGAAGATTTCAGAAATATTCATGGTGACTACGGTTTTGGAGTAACAAATGAAGAAGATAGAGCTATTTTAGATTTTGCTTTAGCGTATGATTTTGTTATTACTAATACTTTATTCAACAAAAGGGATGAACATCTTATTACTTATTAGAGTGGATCTAATAAAATACAAATTAATTATTTTCTTATGAGAAGAAGAGATCGTCGTGATTGTAAAGATTGTAAGGTAATTCTAATATAATTTAAATACCCAACATCGTTTATTAGTTTTAGATTTTAAAGTTAAGAGTTGTAAAATAAAAAATGCTAGGACTCATCATTGCAGAATTAGATGGAGAAACTTAAAAGACAAATAAAATTATTTTTATGAGTAAATTTAAAGTTTTCAAAATTNAAAGTAAAACGTGGAGAGTCTACGTGCGATAAACCTCGCAAAGATAGGTTAAGAATGTCCACTCAAACAAGATCGGGCAGAGGCACCTTAAACCAATATCCGCGAAAGAAGTATCTACATAGACTACCCATAACCAGAGAGTCAGGTGTATGTACCTGTTCTGGGGTCAAGAGCACTTCCAGAGGAACGTGTTCCTACTGGTTAATTACATCTTGGGGATACCCAAGAATACTCTCGATAAAAGGAGTTTCGCTTCATATTATCATAAATCTGAGGTATAGGCAATCAAAGGAAGGTTATTCCGTGTGGGAACGGTCCCGATGCTTTAAAGCTCATGCTAAACAATCGGGCAGAGAATGAGTCTATCACATCCCAAAATGGATAGCGGCTTATCAGCACATGGGGCCCACGAAATATCCTAAATCATCTTAACCGGGATATCTTAATGCGTCAAAGCACATCCGAGGACAAATCGTCGTATCCCAAATGGGCGGCAGCTCATCGGCATCGGGTCGTCAAGGTGATACCAACGAGGTCAAGGAGCGACATGGCTCAAAGGGGCTCAACAAAAATGAAGGTAGAATGATCCTAAAATGTAGAGGTAATTGGGTCGGGGTACCACGGACCCGTCATACTAGGACCCTAAGTCTACCTGGTCGTGAAGGTAGTCGACCCAACACAACCTGAGATCCCCAGTCAAGGTAGTCGACCCAACACGTCCTGAAATCCCCGGTCAGCAATCCGTGAATTGCATCATCCACTGCCCAACACGTCCTGAAATCCCCGGTCAGCAATCTGTGAATTGCATCATCCACGAGAACCTCGATAGGAAATCCCCGGTCAGCAATCCGTGAATTGCATCATCCACGGGAACCTCGGTAGCCCTAAGGTTAGGAAAGAAAACTCTATCCTATGACTACAAGTTGGAGCTCCAAGAGGTGGGACTTATACCTGCTGAAATAGCAAGGATGGGGTACCACGGACCCGTCAGACACAGCTACTAGGACCCTAAGTCTACCTGGTCGTGAAGGTGGTCGACCCAACACGTCCTGAAAACCCCGGTCAGCAATTTATGAATTGCATCATCCACGGGAACCTCGGTAGCCCTAAGGTCAAAGGAAAGAAACTCTATCCTATGACTACAAACTGGAGCTCCAAGAGGTGGGAATTATACCTGCTGAAATAACAAGGATGCCTCGGGAAAGAAAGAGAAAGTGAAGGTTCAGCTACAAAGCTGGAAACCCTCCAAACAAAAGGACTTACACCCGTCTGGGTCGGGGAGCCTTCTAACACCCTAGGCGCACTAGACAACCACCTACATGAAAGTATGCTGGGGCAGTCAGGTTAGAAAAGTATGGGGACTCCTCCTCAGGACATGCAAAGATGAATGCAGTTATCTAGAATGATCCTAAGTATTGTGGAGGCTCTATTCCATGCAATTTGAATGCAATTATCTAGAATGATCCTAAGTATTGTGGAGGCCCTATTAATATATGCAAAAAAAGTAAATGTTGTATCTAGAATGATCCTAAGTATTGTGGAGGCTCTATTAATATATGCAGGAAAGTAAAAGTTGTACTAGAATGATCCTAAGTATTGTGGAGGCCCTATTAATATATGCAGGAAAGTAAAAGTTGCAAAATTTTTAAATCCTGAATATTTTAATCCTAAATTTTAATTATCTTGAAGATTTTATTTAGGATTTTGTAGAAAATTAAAATTTTAGGGTCCTTAATGAGCCTATGTTGTATCACGAAATCTCAGATAAAACACAGAAAGAAAACAAGAAAAACACATGCAAGTGCAGACATGTAACATGATGCAAAAATAAAACAAAACAAGTCAAACCAAAATAATAAACAGGCCGGTGTCGCTGGGTCGGCAACATATCTCAGAAAAGAAAAAGGGCGGTCGGACTCCGCATATACATGTCTGGTCCTAATTCTATGCATCAATATAAAATGCAGAATTAAGATACGGAACACGAGCATTTGCTCCTGGTCCCTTCCACGTAGTTCCCGCACTAAATGTCTCGGAACCCGTGCCTGTATCTTATTTCTGTTACGGGACTCTCCTAGACTCTAAAAAGTACACAGAAAAATAAAAGACTCAATCCTGCATGAAAACAAGTGTTAGAAGGAAAGCTCACATGCAAATAACGTATCATGAGCCATGCCTTAAAAGTGGGGGAGCTAATAGCACCTGCAAGCAAATTGTTAGAAATCATCACTTGCTCCCCCATAGCGGTACCTGTGTGTGTGCATATAAATAGGCATGGCTCCCTGCAAAAGAACGCCCTAACACACTACCACACATATGCAGTATGCCACCACAAGCACAATGCAAAAGAAAAATGTCTGACTAGGGCAACCAATCCAACAAAGAACAATAGTCAGACATCAAAAGAACTATCTAGCACCCTAAATCCTAGCCTAGCACACCATCTAACGAAAAGTGCGTCAACCTAATGTCTAGGTGAGGGGTAAGTTTGAGTATAGTATGACTTTGACAGGGTCTTCATACCGGCCCCATCCTAAAGATCTGAAGGATCTAAAGGGTGTCACGAAGAACGGTGTGATACAAGTTAGATCTATTAGATTTTTAGCATAATCATACTCGTGTCAATCCCGATGACTTAACTCGCATTGCTTACTGGGATCAACCCAGCAAGCAATGCTCGTTAAGACATCGCGACCAACACGGGGTCACTCTCCTAACGAACCTGGCTCGCTATCCATACAAACATGCAAATGCAAATGCTAATGCAAACAAATCAAAACATATAAGTAGTGATAAAGACTATGCCATGAAGGCAGTGACTCGAAGGAATGGGCATGCCGTAGTGGCAGGGGCCCGAGAAGAGGGTATACCGGTAAGGCAGTGACCCGAGGATGGGCATGCCGTGGCGGCAGTGGCCCGAAAAGAGGGTATACCAATAAGACAGTGACCCGAAAGATGGGCATGACGTAGCGGCAGGGGCTCGAAAAGAGAGTATACCGATAAGGCAGTGACCCGAAAGAATACAACTCAAGTAGATGATATCAATCATTCAGACAAACATATACATGCACATACACAACATGCAAAGGAGCAAGTGGTCGGTTGATCGGGATGGAGTATCCGGTCAAACCAAAGTGTTGTGCTAACCGGGCTGGGGTAGCCAGCTGAAACACAAGTGACGTGACTGGTTCAGGATAACCGATCGAGACACAAGTGGTTTCGGTGCAGGTGCAAGTGCAAGATATAAGATGCAAGTGCAAGTGCAACGTGCAAGTGCAAGGTGCAAGGTGCAAGGTGCAAGGTGCAAGGTGCAAGGTACAAGGTGCAAGGTGCAAGTGCAAGTGTAATATATGACACACAATATGTAACAATGCAAGACATACATATGCAAACAATGAGGTGCAAATGACCACACATGATAGCGAGCCACACTCGTACTAACGACCTCACCTAGGAGACCTAAGGTTTAGACCCTTGGTTATGTGGCATCGCCGCCTCTTGCTTTGGTGAGGAAATGTGAGGAGTTTCTCCGGATCTCCGAGGGGAAAACTCTCCACGGTGTCATGAAATGGGCTAGCTAGAAAGTTTTTCCCATTTTGTGAACTCCACCAGACTTTGCAAAGCGAGACAGCTACAAAGCTTCTCTCGCTTTGCCAAGTTCGACATCCCAACTTCTCCAAGTAAGGCTGGGGAACCCAAAGCAAGGGGAGTGAGGGACTCCGACCCATCGGGACTTGTGCTAAGGCTCACAATAGAAGGGAGACACTCGGCTCTATGGAGGGTGTTTGGTTACGCACAGAAAGTCCTAACCTAAAGGATAGCTCTAGAAAATCGACGATCCATCACACAGGCACGTCGTCGCGCCGACCCATGCCGTCGCACGCACCCCGTGTGGCCGATCGAACCCACACGCCCAGACACCACTAAACCTAGGGCTAGCTAGGAGTTTAGGGAATCTCACCATCGTGACGGCTGCAGACGCGTTCTCTTTGCTTGAGCCAAGCACGCCGACGTCCGATCCATGCTCCAGTGTGCCTTGTAAAACGCGCACAGGACAAAAACAGTGCTGATAAAGGCAAGAGAGAAAGGGATCAGTGAGGGATGCAAAACAACCCAAAAATAATAATAATTTTGGCATATAAAAAGAAATATAACCAAAATATACCTTCGTGAGGGAGGTTGCTCGATGACGGCGAAAGAGGGGAACCCACGAGGTAAAAGACGCACGCGCCTCCTCCAACAACGATAACGGTCGCTGTCCGGCAACGTCGAAGTGCTCAGGTGAAGTATCAGGCCACCGGGAAGGTAAAATAGCGAGGTGGAGGAGTTGGATGAGAAAAAGAAGAAGAAGAAGAAGAAAGAGAAAATAATAATAATAATAAAATTGGAAGAAGGAGAAGAAGAAGAAGAAGGAGAAGAAAGAGAGAAATAAAAATAAAAATTAAAATTAAAAAAAAATTGAAAGAAGGGGAAGAAGAAGAATAAGAAGAAGAAGAAGAAAAAGAAGAAGAAGGAGGAGAAGAAATAGAAGATGAAGAAGAAGAAGAAAGAGAGAGGTAAAAATAAAAATGAAAATAAAAATAGAAATAAAAAAATTTGGAAGAAGGCAAAGAAGAAGAAGAAGAAGAAGAAGAAGAAGGAGAAGAAGAAGGAGAAGAAGAAATAGAAGATGAAGATGAAGAAGGAGGAGGAGAAGACGGACAGCGGAGCGGAGCTGGCGGTGAGCGGCGCCGGCGACGGAGGAGAGGGATCCGGGGCAGTTTTTAGCAAATTGATCGAGAGGGGACCTCTTTTCGCGAAGCAAGCCGTAGGGGAGAGGAGGTGTGCGTCAGTTTTTTTTAAAATCAGGAGAGAGAAGACTCTTTTTGCAAAAATCTGTNAGAGAGAGATAGTGAGAGTGTGTGTGTGTGTGTGTGTGTGTGTGTGTGTGTGTGTGTGGAGAGGCGAGGAGATGCGGAGAGAGGGTGTGTAGCTTTTTAGGGATAATATATATTTTATTAATAATAATAATATTATTATTATTATTATTATCTCTCAGCCTCCTTTTTGCCGAACACGTAGTCGTAGCGAACTTAAATTCTCCCCTAGGTAAAATCGAAGTTCCGGACACATTGGTGAGGCCCGTTTTGTCGTTCGAGATCGTTCAGACTACTTCTTTAGTTATTTGGGTCAAAACTATAATTTGCGCATTTTTACCCCGCACGCGAAACCGTGGTCCAACGAGCGTCCATCCTAAGTGGAATCGACATTTCGGACTCACTCGAGTGGTCTGTTTCATCGTTCGAGGTCGTTCAGACCACTTTTTAGCAAACGATCCAAAATGATAATTTGTGTATTTTTAGCCCGTATTTGAATCGTTAACGACATGAACGCCCTCTTTAAGTAATATCGACGTCCTGGACACACATGACATCAAAAAAAAAAAAAAAGGATGTCAACATTTGGTTAAGCTGTTTGCAACAGAACTGAATGGGGAAAATAATAGATAAAACAGAAGTTTCAAACTAATACAGTTGAGTTACAAAAATTAAAATACGTTCAAGAAGTAGCTCTTGAATGGCAACTGTGTTACACTGTTATAAAAAATCAATTAATTAGCTAATTTCAGTGAAAATAATAAAGAGTGGAAACCATCAAGAAAGGAAGAAGAGTTTCTACTTGCTTGGTTGAAGATTCTCGCGAGCAAATCGATCAGAAGGAAAGAACTCCTCTGTGCAAATCAAATGGAAGAAAGGAGCTCTTCTGCTAACCGAATGGAATAACAGAGCTTTATATGCGAACCAAATTGAAGAAGAGAACTCTGTGTAGAGATCGATCAGTAGGAAAGAGCTATGTAGGAATCCATGCTTTAGGTTTTATGAAGAATCGAAAGCATTTTGCAAACGATCTGCTACCTTCGAACATAAATGCCACAAAGGAAAAAAAACCAAAGTAAAAAAAAATCCGATTTTCATCCAAGTTTGAAGCTTAGAGCTCCAATTTCTTCCTCATCTATAGCATAGAGGAAACTAAAAATTGGAAATGTGAAGGGAGAATGAGAGGTTTTATCAGTTCGTCTTCCTCTGTCAGCTCCATGGAAAAAATGCCGCAAAGGAAAAGCTTACTCCCGTAATGTCTGGCTGCTTTGTGTCAATCTCAGCGAAAGGTGAAGGACGAGAAGAAAGATTGGGGGAAGGTCGAGGCCGAGCAGAAGGGCAGGAGAGAGATCGGAGAGGAGAAGGGCGAAGATCGGGAAAGGAGATGGTGAGGGAGAGCACGAGAGAAATCTCGCAGGGACACGGGAGGAATTCGAGCCTCGCTAACGCTGAACACACAAGACCCGGCGTGCAATCCGTAGAAGAGAATATATTAAGCGTCGTTTTGGTAACGCAATGCCTAACGTTCTAACCAAACAGTTGGCGGCGTTTTCAAAACGCCGCCGCACAAAAATAAGCTGTCTCAAACGGGTCATAAGTCATTACAAGCGCTTTGCATTCTTTACCCAGAAGTGTAAAAATGAATGTCGATGCCCAACATTTACTATCTGAGTAAATTTCACAACTTGTTACTACATGTACCAATATGATATCTAGCGCTCACACAGCTATTTAGGGATACCCAATTATAACAGAAGTTGTAAGTTACTAGACTTAACTCTGGAGACATTTGATGATATGTCGCTATGTTTATTCATTAAAAAGCTTTCAGAGGATCAAATATAGCATGAAACTTTCATTATGATGATGTTAGATTAGAGGATTTCTTACCTCTGTTATTTTTTAAATAATCACTCGAGTTAAGGTATGCTAATTTTTTTTAGAATGGTGTGTAATAATTTAAATTTTCTTATGCTGAATAATATCATGTGTTGTGTTCATGTGATATTTAGTTTTGTATTTGTTGCACTAATTGTATTATTTTAATTATGTAGTTCTTTGATTATAGTCTAGCCTGTTTTTTTTAATATAATCTAAGATGCATAAAATTGACAAATGAATCCATCAAGTGAAGAGAAAAGTATAGACATAGTGGAATGAACAACAATTCTAATTACAAAAGTATGTCTTATCAATGGGTACTATCAAACAAATTTGTGAAAGACACATTTGTATAATTCTTATTTGTGACTCACAAATGGATTGGTGGGCTACTTTAAGTTATCTGGGTTGAATGTATAGTATATTGCACAAGTCGGGATTTTTTATTTTTTTGACTTGCGAGATGAATTGCAATATAATTATTGTTTGCATGGATTGTCCTAATTTATAGTACTGAAAGTATTAGCCATCGCTTAATATATTATGTCATGTAATTGTTGAGGTGGAGCCCAGTAAAACAAAAAAAGGAGATTTTGCTTACCGCCTCGCCTAACTGTTCCCGCATCCCTCTATCGCGCCAACCGCTCCCGCCTTCGATGATCCTTTCTGCGAGTGAAGCACCCCTTCGCCTGTTATTGCTCCTGAACTAAGCCTCCCGCTTTGGAGTCTCTCTCCTTCAGTTTAGAAGCATGGCATTTTTTGTGTTCTTCTTCGGGCTTCCTCGGGATAGAGGAAGAGAAGTTCAATGAGTAGTTCCTTACTGCAGAAGGAAGAAGAAAAAAGAAGAAGAAGATTGTTCTCCCTTGGCTTCTGCTTGGTGGCTTGTGGAAGAAGAGAAATTGAGTTTATTTCTCTTCTAAGTTTATTTTCTTCGGTGTATCTCGATATAAAGTTTCTTCGGTGTATCTCGGTGTAGAGAGAGAAGAACAGAGAGAGAAGAAGATAGAGCAACAAAGTGAGAGATTCCTCTTGTACGTCGAGACAATCGACTGGTGTAAATTTCTCAAGTAGTAAAATCCCCTACAGACAATCTGCTGGAATTGTGGCAAGACTGACCACATAAAGAGGAACTGCAGGAATCCCAAGATTTTTGTGAATGATAGCTCAAATGTGGTATCTGAAGAAGTACAAGAAGCACTATTGCTTACAGTTCATAGTTCTATTGATGACGAAAGTGAAGAGGAGAGTGGGTTCGGGACACCCATTCTTATTGTTCCACAGACATATGGTGGAGAACCATAGAGGTATGAAGAAATCTTGCAAGATGAAAGTTAGAGCAAGTGGGAGTTGGCGGAACTTCCACCAGAGAAAAAAGCATTACAGAACAAGTGAGTGTATCAGGTGAAGACTGAGCTTGATGGCAGTAAGAGGTACAAGATAGACTTATTAAAAAAAGCTTTCAATAGAGGCATGATATTGCCCATGCAGTGAGAGTTGTAAGCAGGGACAAGAGTAATTTAGGAAATAGCTTGAAGGTGCAAGGTTATGTGGATCTTGTTGATCTGTTGACTGAGGGTGTTACTCTTGAGAGAAATGAAGTTGCACGCAACATCAGTTGATCTTCTGAAGTGAAGACAAAGGTTTTGAGTTGCAGAGGTGGATGATACATGTTTGAAGAAAATGGCGACACCACCAATGGAGGATATCAGTTCGAGGAAGAAGACGTTGTAGTCTGTGTACTAGTCTCAAAGTGGGAGATTTGTTAAGGTGGAGCCCGGTAAAATAAAAAAAGGAGATTTTGCTTACTGTCTCGCCTAACTATTCCCACCCCCCTCTATTGCGCCACCGCTCCCGCCTCCGATGCTCCTTTCCATGAAGTGAAGCACCACTTCACTTGTTATTACTCCTGAACCAAGCCTCTCGCTTTGGATTCTCTCTCCTTCAGTTTAGAAGAACGACCTTTTTTTTGTTCTTCGTCGGGCTCCTCGGGATAGAGGAAGAGAAGTGCAAGGAATAGTTCCTTGTGGCAGAAGGAAAATGAAAGAAGAAGAAGAAGATTGTTCTCCTATTGCTTCTTCTTGGTGGCTTGTGGCAGAAGAGACATTGGGTTTATTTCTCTTGTAAGTTTATCTTCTTTGATGTATCTCAGTATAAAGTTTCTTTGGTGTATTTCGGTGTAGAGAGAGAAGAATTGAGAGAGAAACAAAGAAAGCAACGAAGTGAGAGATTTCTCTTTTAAGTCGAGACGATCGACTGGTGTAAATTCCTCAAGTAGTAAAATCCTCTGCAAATTCGTGGATGTAGGCAATTTGCCGAACCACGTAAATCTGTGTGTTTTGGTGAATTTCGGTGTATTTTCTCATTCTATTTTTTTGCTTAGTTGATCATTCTCTTGTTTGATTTTTATAAATACCACATCAGCCAGTTTATATCTCACAACAGTAATGAGTTCATTTATGCTACTTCCGAGCGATTCCAACACTCAATATAGTTGATCAACAAATATTTTGATATTGTGGTTAACTATTTGGTCAGAACGTCAAGCAACATAATTAAACCTATAAATCCTGCTTTTGGGCATACACCAAGAGAAATTTGTAATGATTCGAGATATATGTCGTTCTTCAAGGTATTAATTTGCCTATTTAATTTTTATACATGTTTTATAAAGATAATTTGTTCTCGTGAATATTTTAAATAGGATTGCATATGAGCAATTGTTGACACACATGTCGATGCACATATTAGCAATAATTATAAAATTGCATATATTAAGTAATGTTAATCTACAACACAAAATATCTTAACAGTTTGTGACTTCAAAATGAAACTTCAAAATGAATTTACATTCTTAACTGGATGTGAAAAGAGTGTAACGATAATCACATATTATATTTTTTTGCTTGATGACTTGAATAAAAATTAACAATGCCTCCACTCGGTTAATACATTCATGACCGTATATGATTAAATTTGAAGAGATTTACTAACAATATTGTAGTTTGTGGAAATATTACATCGTCGATTCGTGATATCCTATGCAACAAGGTCTTTTAATGCCCTTCCTCGATACAAGGTACTACCTTTCTGATTTTGAGCGTAGCAGTCAAGTGATCATAAGGAGGAATGAATTGTTCGATAAAAAAACTCATCATTGCAAAGTGTTATTAAAAGAGCATTCAACATATGAAAGAAGAAGCAGTCATACTTCTTGATCTGACGATATATTCCTTGAAAAAATAGATAAAGATAATTGTTAAAACAACTACTCTGCATAATTTTATACTGAGATATTCATATTGAGATAATGTTCATTTCACGGTCTTAGAAGAAGATTCAACATGCATACATGTAGAAGCATTCAAATATCAGACATGTCAATCATTGCTCGAGGAAGACTTTGGTGTGAATGATTTCAACACTCGATAGGGAGGGTGTTCATGAGATGATTCTATTGAGAGAATAGATCGCAAATGCTTTAGTGAATTTATCTAGTGTATTTAATTACAATTTTGTAGTGCCTTCTGATTGATTTTTATTATTTCAGAAGTATTTATGGCTTGTTGATGTCTAATTCACATTTCATATTTTGATATTTTGATTTTTAAGCTTATAAATTTAGATATGCACTTATATGTTTTTTTATTTAGTTATGAATCATAATATTTTTTTTATTTTTTTATTATATATGTAGTTCAATTTGTCAATTAAAAACATAAAATAAAATAATCTCGGGAAAAATGAGTTTAAAGTCTTCATGTACTTCAAGAGTTTTATGTTGTAATTGTGGAATGCAATGCTCTAAATATACATCAAGAAGAGAATACATGCATGAGAGGAGATTTTATTACTATTTCAAAAATAGGACACACAAGATTGCAAGTTTCTTTGATGAGCTTGTGATATAGAAGAGTTTGTTTCATAAAAGGACCTAGTTACGAGAGATGTTACAGACATACAATTATTTCAAAGACTTGATTATTTGGACGTGAAGGTGAACATTATTATAGCATTACTTATTATTTTTATAGTTTTTATTATTGTGATATTATGTGTAAACCGATAACTTAAAATTGATTTATTGGAGAAATTTGGCTTGACGTTTTCTATACTGCTGAACTTTTTTTTTTTTTTTTTGCTACAATTATTTTAAAAACTATATCAATTCAATTAATTTACATATATAAGAGTATAATTGTCTTTTTATTAGAAAAAACTACAACACAATATATTATCTAAACAAATCTGACTTTCACTCTAACAAAGCTTTCTAACAACAGCTGTGAAGTTGTTTTCACATGAAACAATTTCACAATTACTTCTTAAAAAAACAACCTCACTTAAAACACTATATATACATATACATACATACATATATATATATATATATATATATATATATATATATATATATATATATATATATATATATATATATATATATATATATATATA
>JXCR01146813.1:129715-163815 GCA_002079205.1 Phalaenopsis hybrid cultivar | reverse complement strand
CATGCTCACAAATAGTCTCTTCTCTATTGGGCTTCGACAGACATACCCCTACTGAATAGCACACACATTTCACCGCTCTGTGATCCAGCTTCTTTACCGATAGTCTGTTACTCTGCATAAAACGTACACATCCAAACACCTTTAATGGGAGAATTTCGCTATTATCTTTTCAGCATCTAACAATAATATTTCTAATTCAACACCCTCGATGACATCCTGTTGATCAATTGAACAGCTGTCAAAACTGCTTGCCCCATAAGTGTTTTGGGACATTAATTGCAATCATCTGCTTCAAGAAACTTTTAGAAGTTTTTTATTCTTCTTATCTGCTACTCCATTTTGTGCTGGTGTGTATGAACATGTGGTTTGATGTTGTATCCCTTGGGCTGACAAGTATTACTCAAATGTTTTGTTGCTATGTTGTGTTCTATTATCAAATCTCAATATCTTCATTGCTGCACCATATTGAGTCTGAATTACCTTGTGAAAGTCTTCAAAGCAAGCAAACATATTACATTTATTTTCTATCAAATATAGCAAAGTAAAATGAGAAAAACAATCAATAAATATTAAAAAATATAAAAAATTATTCATATAACTTGTAGAACAAGGTCCCTAAACATCATAATGAGTCAAGTCAAAAACATTAGAATTTCTATCCCAAAAATTGGTATAAGAGCTCGTAGTAAGCTTGCTAAACTCACAAACATCACAAACAAACTTTTGCAGTAAGTTTGGTGAGTCGCTACATGCATGGTTCAAGGAAGGGTCATATGGATGTAGTGTATCAGCTTTTGAGGTATCTGAAAAGTGCAACAAGAAAATGGTTAATATTCAAGAAGAACGGGCATGTAGATATTGAGGGCTTTTGTGATTCTGACTGGGCAAGTTGTGCTAATGACAGACAATCCATATCATGATACTGCATGTTTGTAGGTGGCAACTTGGTTTCGTGGAAGAGCAAGAAACAGTCAATTGTAGCAAGATCAACAGTAGAGGCAGAATACATAACCATGACATTAGGAGTTGCTGNACGCGCTGTATAGCCTGAATACAGTGAAAAGTGTGCAAGGGTCGCTACACCGGCGCCCGGGTGTAGTGTTAAGTAAGCAAGGGTTTCCACATTACGGACGAATGCGGGTAAAGAAGTTAGTCCATGAAATTAATGAAACTAATATTATGATAGGATCTTGGAATATAGATACTCTCAATAGTAAAGTAATGGAATTAGTTGATATTATGATTCATAGGAAAATTAATATCTTATGTATTCAAGAAACTAAGTAGGTTAGAGAAAAGAATTATGATTCATAGGAAAATTAATATCTTATGTATTCAGGAAACTAAGTGGGTTGGAGAAAAGGCTAAGGAGATTGATAATTTAGGTTTTAAACTTTGGTATTCTGGCAAAAGTCGCACTAGAAATGGTGTAGGTGTAATTATAGGTAAGAGTTTGAAAGATAATATTGTAAATATTAATAGAGTTGGTGATAGAATTATAGTCCTTAATATTATCATTGATACTAAGATTTTTAATATTATAAATGTTTATGCTCTNCTTGAAGGTGAACGAAAAAATAGCATCTTAACATTGCTTATTTTATAATATTGCCTTAAACTTTCAGCAGATTATAAAGTTTAGTATAGCTTGTTTAAAGATAACGGTTTATTTACTTTTCTCATTTAAATTTCCTAGTATATTGCAATTACAGAACTTGATATATCCATTCATTGATGGTTCTGCTAGTTTCATTGCTGTATCCACTAACTTAATGTTTATTCTTAATGCGTTTCATTCAAGCTTTTGCAACAAAGAATTTTTTTTATCTGTAGTTGGGTATTAAAGTTTAGTTTATTGAGCTGGTTTATAGGGTCATGTGGATTTGTATCCAACAGAGATGTGATAATTTACCAGAGTAATCTTGTATTCCTTGTTTTGTACTTGAAGTCATGGCTTGTGCGCCCCTAGTAATCAAGTTAATTTGATTGCTCATCAAGCTTGTCTATAGAAAGATCAATGCTCCTCAAGGCCATATTTCTTTCACCCAACATCACCATACTTATGCGGTATTTACTCTTTTTTATTACAAATTTGTTTCAATAAAAAATATAATAGAAACCATACATTGTTTTACCATGGGGGTTGTGTTTTAATAGAAAGTGGGCTTCAGGGGCATTTCTCATATAGAAATGTGGAGAACAAACGACTATAAATGTCCCAATAATACTTCACTCTTTCCATGCATCCAAAATCCAGAAATTGAAAATTGGTCCATCAGCCCAATTTGCATATCTGATTAGATTGAAATTCACATAGTTTGGTCTTCATTGCCAATCCTAGAGCTTAATCAGTATTAGTGTCTACCAGAAAATTTTGATTCCCTTTATAATCATGAGCAAGAAAATGAGGGGAAGCAGTGGGCAATGGCGAGTTTGTTGATGTGTGATACTAACAGGACAGTGCATCTGTGATTTCATGGAGACCGTTGGGAAGAAAAGGTTTTTTTTTTATTTATTCAATATGAGATTCTTCTATATATAATAGGAAAAAGATTGTAATGTCCTGGAAGATTTTTAAATAAACATGTACCATGAGGCATAATAAGAGCACTTTCCTTAAATGATAATCATGTCTCTCTGATGTAACACATCACACTCATAATCATTGCCATAGTTAATTGTTTTGTATGCTACACTCTAGAGCTCATATACCTATGACATATCTGGTCGTATTTTATTTATTATATAATTCTCTTTTAGACCTTAGTGTTGTTGGATCTTTTGAGTCTTGCTATATTTGGGTCATTGAGCTGTTTTGGAGGTCATGTTATGCTTCAGGTTATGTGAGGTCACCTCCTGAGTCTTGCTATAATTCTCTTTTAGACCTTAGTGTTGTTGGATCATTTATATTTGTTGTCATCTTTAAAGTTGAGAACAGCTTTTAGGTTACTTCAAGCTTAAGTTCATAGGGTTTACGGTAACATATCTCTAGTAACTGGCAAGTTACTAAAGGTTGAGGTCACCTCCTGGGTGTAATATGGTTGAAATTCTCTAAATGTCATATCGATGCTCACAAATAGTCTCTTCTCTATTGGTCTCCGACAGACATACCCCTACTGAGTAGTACACACATTTCACCGCTTTGTGATCCAGCTTCTTTACTGATAGTCTGTCACCCTTCATAAAACATACACATCCAAACACCTTTAATTGGAGAATTTCGCTATTATCTTTTCAACATCTAACAATAATATTTCTAATTCAACACCCTCGATGACATCCTGTTGATCAATTGAACAGTTGTTAAAACTGTTTGCCCCATAAGTGTTTTGGGACATTAATTGCAATCATCTGCTTCAAGAAACTTTTATAAGTTTTTTATTCTTCTTATCTGCTATTCTATTTTGTGCTGGTGTGTATGGACATGTGGTTTGATGTTGTATCCCTTGGGCTGACAAGTATTAATCAAATGTTTTGTTGGTATTCTGTGGTCCATTATCAGTTATCAATATCTTCATTGCTGCACCATATTGAGTCTGAATTACCTTGTGAAAATCTTTAAAACAAGCAAACACATCACATTTATTTTCCTTCAAATATAAAAAAGTAATATGAAAAAAACAATCAATAAATATTACAAAATATAAAAAATTATTCATATAACTTGTAGAACAAGGTTCCCAAACATCATAATGAGTCAAGTCAAAAATATTAGAATTTCTATCCCAAGAATTGATATAAGAGCTCGTAGTAAGCTTGCTAAACTCACAAACATCACAAACAAACTTTTGCAGTAAGTGTGGTGAACCGCTACATGCATGATCTAAGGATAGGTCATATGGATGTAGTGTATCAGATTTTAAGGTATCTGAAAAGTGCAACAAGAAAATGGTTGATATTCAAGAAGAACAGGCATGCAAATATTGAGGGCTTTTGTGATTCTGACTGGGCAAGTTGTGCTAATGACAGACAATCCACATCAAGATACTGCATGTTTGTAGGTGGCAAATTGGTTTCGTGGAAGAGCAAGAAACAATCAATTGTAGCAAGATCAACAGTATAGGCAGAATACAGAACCATGACATTAGGAGTTGCTGAGATTATGTAATCGAAAACCTTGTTGGTTGAACTCAAAGTATATTAGGGAACGCAAATGAAGTTGTGGTGTGACAACAAGTTGGCAATCAACACTGCTAACAACCCGTCGCAACACGATAAAACTAAAAATCTGGAGATTGATAGATTCATCATCAAGGAAAAATTGGATGACAGATTGTTGGAACTAAGTCATGTAGCTACTAGAGAGCAGGTGGTTAATTGCCCATTAAAGGACTTAGCTCAGTGGAGTTAACTAGATTATGTGATAATATGGGCTTAGTGAATATCTTTTGCTCACCTTGAGGGGCGATGTTGAGATTTTTATCTAACGTAGGGTTATATTTGTAAATAAAAGAAATTTTGGGGTTTATTCGTAAATGTTGTATGGCTCTATATAATCCAAAATGTTAATGAAATGAGTAAGTTTAATTGCAAAATCATTCCAATTTTGTACTATCAATTTTCTAAATGTTGATTTAATTAATTATATTATGTCATTCAACTGTTAGTATACTCAGATTTTAATCGATTGTATAGTATGATATAGATCATATAGTATAATCAACCAACAACTTGTTTTTTTAATAAGTTGTTATGTATTAACAGTTAAATATATTCGATGGGTACATTATCTATTGAGATTTTGAAAGTTTTGGATGTTGCCAGTAGTAAAAAGAGAGACTCCACCACTTGAAAGTTTAGAGAGAGAGAGAGAGAGAGAGCAAAAGTGAGCCTACGCAAAATTTATCTTTCATTGAAAACCTTGCAATCCTCACGTTATATACTTAGGTTTTGAGAGCCACATTTATTTCTCGAGGTAGAGATCTTGGTTCTCACATATAATCTTGAAAGTGTTTGACTATTTAGTCAACTATGTTAAGAATAGCTTACTTTGTGATTTTGAAAGGAGAGGTTAGCGAAAAAACTATGATAGGAGGATTCGAGGAGTGGAGATAGGCCATATATTGGTTTGCATGGCCTTTTAAATTCACGCGCTACTTTTTTCTTTTACTCTTTTACTCATTGCAATCTTTTGTGAAAATTATATGCATATGTCGAGAGTGTTGACTGTGTGTGGTAAATGAATTATGGAGGTCTTTCTAAAAAAATGATTAGAGTCTGAAAATAATCCCCCGAGTATTTATATTAGGCCATTTTATCCACAGGCTGTATTTCTGCTTCAATCATAGTATTGATCTTAAGACACACAGAGCAAGGATTTGCACTGTTAAATCTGTCTCTCTATGGCCCTTAGATTGTAATCCATGCGCTTTCCTAAAGGTTCATTGGTCTCTACTTAATTTTCTCTCCTTTTTTGGTTTATTCCTATTTTGTAATTCTTGTGAGAGATGTATATATAACTCCCCTATTGTACGAAAAAAAATGAAGACTCTTGAGGGTTTTTCCATTATTTTATTATTTTATATGACCTCAGAGCAAGTTAAGGGTGCTCTTTCCAGCCTTTATTCTTATTCTTAAGGCTAGGATTTTCACTTCTAACATTTGTTTTTATTTTCTAAGGTTAGAGTTTCTACATTTGATCTTTGTTATTTTTCTATGTTAGAGTTTGTTGAGAGAGATTCGCCAAAATTTTTTCGAGAGATTCAAAGCAAAATTTAGAACAAAAGCGTACAAAAAAAAAGAAATCACAAAAAATACAAATAACAACAAGATTTAACGTGGAAATACTCTAGAAGTAGAAAAGACCACAGAGCTTTACCACATCAATAAATCCACGATACAAATGAGAAGAGTTGTACAAATTACACCACACTCAAGCCTCTTTGTACCGTTGGAACATAAGAGCACTCATTCCTCTCATTTCCATAAGAGAATTCTCAAAATTTAACTTCAACGCACATTGATCCTGCAACGAAAATGCAATTTTAAGCCTCAATTTGGCTGAATGCAGTTACTGGAACCTGTGCGTCGTGATGGCCGATGCAGCTCCCCCTTCTAGCGTTGGGGCGCTGGGGTGTCGAGCTCTCTGTTTCTTGGCCTGTATATGAACCTGAGTTGGGCACTATGTTGCCCCTTCCTGGCGTTGGAGTGTCGAGTGCTCGGATTCCAAACGCTAGAGTATTGTGGTGCCCAGTATAGAATATTTTTTTTTCGGCGATAGCACCCTCTAACCCAATACAGGGGTTCACCCCCTGTACCCCCAAACAAACTCACCATAAAGCTTGATTGGCGAAACTTAGAGCTTTGATTGACCGATTGATCTACACAAGACTCCACATAATAATATAGTTTTCACTTCCAATCTTTGTTATTATTCTTTAAGGTTAGGGTTTCGATTTACATCTTTATCTCTCTTGCTGAATTCTCCTTCGATTCACTATATCTGGTCTTTGATTTCCCTTCAACAAAATCGACCATGATTAATGGTGAAAATTAGACCAAAGGAGAATTTTAGGTATTTCAAGTATCTTATCACTTGAATTGGAAACAGTTATCTTAAATAGTTCCAAATCGTGAAGACATTTATTAAGGAAACGAGAAATATTCAACACCATGTAGATCTAGCTCAGGAGCTCAAAGACCCAAAGTTGATACTTTGAGATAAAAAATTAATTTCATTATCATGACATGATGTTGGCACACCATGCTACTAAAAATTTGTGGGCTTTTATGCTTTTCTTCCAATAGAAATATGCTATTATTTTACTAAAAGAAATTAAGATGACAGAGTGCAATCCGTGTGAAACACCAATTGAACCAAGGCAAAAATTGGATTTTGATGCAAGAACTGATGTAAATATAGGACAATATCAAAGAAAATTAACTGGTTGACATATTCACCAAAGGATTCTACAACCCAACATTTAAAATATCATAAGCAAACTTGAAATGGTAGATCTTTACCATCTAGTTTAAGGGAGAGTGTTAATTTTATGCTTTAATCACAGCAAATATCTTTACCATCTAGTTTGTGTCGTTAGATTTGTCTCTCTATGTTCCTTGGATTGTAATCCGTGTGCTTTACTAAAGGTTCGTTGGCCCCTATTTATTTTTCTCTCCTTTTTCGGTTTTATTCCTATTTTATCATCCCTATTGAAGATGTATATATATCGTCACTCGTGTACAAAGAAAAATGAAGACACTTGAGAGTGTTTTCATCTTTTTATTTTCTATCGTTTATGAAAGTGCTAAATTAGGTCCCATACTATTTTAATGAGGGCTAAAATGGTTAAATGTTGGTCACCTTTATGGAAAGATCTGATTACCCCTATTTTATTCCTCAAATTTTGCATCATAAGGTAGTGGCATTATTGCTCTATATGTGTCTTATTCGCTTACATTGGCATGTCGATCACCTTATAATCTAAAGAATTATATTTAGCTTATGAAACCTTGGAGCAAGTGATAGTGGATTTGATGCAAATGATTGGCATTTCCTTCCAATACCGTACCGTCCACGAAGTGCACTGTTATACATATTACCCAATGTTTGCTTCATACCTGCAACTCCTTACTCCCACTTCATTTCTTGAGCAAGGTGCACACGTCTTTTCTTTTACACCAGAAGTCGTGAGGAGGCCGTCCCTCCAAGTTCAAATACCTTCAAGTAATCTTTGTAAACATGAAGGTGTACTGCTCTCCATTGATCACATTGTTACTTTTGACAATGTGATGTCATTGTGCATCTTTCTGACTCTATAAAGTGTCAATTATTTTTTACACCTTGGAGAAGACGACTCCTTTGAGGATTTTTCTTACTTAATATGCTACCAGTTTATCGGCTTGAAAATGCTACTTAAGGATCTACTGTCGTTTTGCCTCAAGTAGAGGGAAAGGGAGACCTTCAAGTAATCTTTTGCTTAATTTTTTTGGGAGAAAGGTCTCTTTATGATTTTTTACTGCTATATTTTTGTCAACTGGATTTTTTTTTTATATTAAGTGTTTTTAACCTCTGTACTTTTGTATGTCTGTATCTGTAGGAGTTGCTATGGAGCTGGAAGACTCCTTATATCCTTTGTTGAGAGAAGTTAGCATAGGTGTAAATCCTTATGATCTTTTCCAAGGCGCAGAATGGGCACTTCTGATTGGAGCCAAGCCTAGAGGTCCTGGAATGGAACGTGCCGGCCTATTAGACATTAATGGGCAAATATTTGCCGAGCAGGTTGCATACACCCTGAATAGAATTTCTTTTCAGTAGCCCTAACATTTTTTTTCTCATCCTTATTGAGATTTGTAATTAAACCAATTATAGGGAAAAGCTCTCAATGCTGTGGCATCCCGCACTGTAAAAGTCATTGTAATAGGCAACCCATGCAATACAAAGTATGTGGCACATACCCTCTGAGCCTACATGAAAATTAAGTTTTTATTTTATCTCTATTTAATTTTCAATGTAGGAGAATGCTACGTATTTGTCTTCATAATTATGCTTGTTCTGCTTAGTAAAGCGAGTTTCATGCAGTGCACTTATTTGTTTAAAAAATGCACCAAATATACCGGCAAAGAATTTCCATGCTTTGACACGGTTGGATGAAAACAGAGCAAAATGCCAGGTAATTATATTTGCACATTATTTTTTTGGTTAATTTGCGTAGATGTTCAATAGTTTGGTATCTTGTTAAAAATGATAATTGTTTTAAAACTTTATAAACAAGAAAATGCATTCACCCAACTTTTCAAATAAGAAAAACCAAGATGACATACATGCCAGGATTTCTTCAAATTCCACATATCTGAAAAGTCAGATTCGTCTATTACGATTTGTTATGAAACGTTTGTATCAATTCCAGAGTGATACCTCGTTTGTTTCCCAATATTTCATAAAGAACTGTAGTTGTTAAACCAGGTTTTTAAGAAACCGGACTAAGTTTAGTTATCTTGTATGTAATAAAGATAAACTATGGTATTTGTTTGTGAAGTTTCAAAACTATTGTCTTTTTTCCCTGAAGATTTCTTTATCCTATTGTGTTTGTTATAAATTAAAGCGAATATAGTTCTTGTGCATATTTTTAAATATTTAAACTTATGAGGTTCTTAGTCAAATATGAATTATTGCAGCTGGCCCTGAAAGCAGGTGTATTTTATGACAAAGTCTCAAATGTCACCATCTGGGGAAATCATTCAACCACCCAGGTGTGCTTCGAGAGCTTTAGTTTTGAATCATCAAATATCTAGCATTGGTTTCAAGCACAATATTGCTAATAATATGTTGCCAAATTATCAAACATACCAACCTTTCATTTTCTCTCACTTTATGAGTTTATATCGATCTAAATTTCTCCAGTTCTGAATTAACTACTTCCATTGACAGGTGCCTGATTTTCTTAATGCAAAAATTAATGGCATACCAGTGAAGAAAGTTATCACTGACACCAAGTGGTTAGAACAGGAGTTTACTGAAAGTGTTCAAAAGGTAAATTTGTGATGACAGAGAAATGGAAATGAGGATAAAAAAAATAAAGGTTCTCTGATGAATTTTTGTATTGACTATTTTGTCCATCTATCCTGGAATGCTTCCTGGTTGATAATCAAAAGATTACTTTTAAGAAGCTTCAAAAATTTGTTGGTACAAATTTTTGGCGTTTTTTTCACTAAGTATAGCTTTTATTATGATGAAACGATTATTATGTGACATAATTATCATTTCATATTTTTTTTTTATGTATGAATGCGTTAGGAACCGTACGAATTTTCACACAAAAATTATGGCAAAATATTTTTTTCTTCAATAACACAAACAACACAACATATTAATAATAAGCACCTATAATTCGAGAGGTGAGAGGTATGAAATTTCTTCTAAATCCCAACTCTAAGACTCAAGACCCAATTTGATGCATAACCCTAACCCTAAACATATTATCCCTATTTATACTAATCAATAATAAATGACAAATGAAAAAAATTGCCCTTCAGCTCACAGAAGACAAAATTGTCCTTAGGCCAGACACCGACGTAACAATACTCTTCCCAAAAGACGTCTTGTCCTTAAGCTGGGAAAAAGTGGGGGTGTTCCTCCACCAAAGCTGTTTTTTTTTCTTCATCCTTCCCCTCCTTATCACATTCTGTGAGATTCTGTAATGTCTGATCCTTACAATAATGTCTTGGGGTAAGTTCTCATCACAGTGAAAACATAATCTCTTGACCTGCTTCTCTTAAATGTGTCTTTGTAAGATGCTTTAGTGTCGCTCCTGGTCGTGACCGATGATTCTTGTCATGTGAAGTATCCCTTTGAACTTCATTTATTTGAGCTTTTTTTTAATTATAGTAGTTTTGTATGACATATAAGAATAGATCTAATAAAACACAAATTGATTATTTTCTTATGAGAATAAGAGATGGTCGAGAATGTAAAGATTGTAAGGTCATTCCAAGTGATGATTTAAGTACTTATCATCGATTATCCGTTATAGATTTTAAGATGAAGAGTTGTAAAATAAAAAATACTATGAATCATCGTCGTAGAATTAGATTGGGGTGCCTAAAACTCACATAAAATTATTTTTATGAATAAAATTTAAGATTACAAAATTTGGGATGTTCATGAAGATGTCAATTCTATGTGGGATAAAGTAACAAACACTATTAAACAAGTGACAAAAGTTGTACTTGGAGAATTAAAAAAAATATATTTAAATAAAAATAGTTGATGGTGAAATAATAATGTGTAAGAAAAAATAAAATATAAGAAGTTATGTTATAAAACTTGGTTTAAATGTAAAAGCTTAGAGAACTAGAAAAAACATCAAACGGCCCGTAGGGAATCTAAGAGAACAATCTGTGACGCTAAAAATTCTGTTTTTTAATGATCTTTATAATATATTAGATACTAAGAAGGGTGAACAATCTGTGTATAAACTAGCCAAATAAAGAGAAAAGAAAAATAAAGAGTTAAGTATAGTGTATTAAAGATGAAAATCAAAAAGTATTTTTCTTAGAAAAAAGATATTCAATATAGGTGGGTGAGTTATTTTGATAAATTTTTTAATGAAGTTTCTGAAAATACGATTGACCTTAGTGATCTTAATATCGTTTATAATATATCTTTCATTTTTAGCGTTGTATTAGTAAAAAAATAGTTGAGGAGGATTTAAAGAAAACCAAGGGTGGAAAGTTTGTAGGACCTGATGATATCCCTTTTGAAGTGTGAAAATATATAGGAAATTTGGGAGTTTTTTGGCTTACTAAGCTCTTTAATATTATTTTAAAAAACAAAAAAGATGGCTGAGGAGTGGACGAAGAGTATTTTGGTCCCCATTTTTAAGAAGAAAAGGGATGCACAAGAGTGTGCAAATTGTAGAAAGATTAAGTTGATGTGTCATACTTTTAAATTGTGGGAGGGCAATTGTACATAAGTTAAGACTTTTTACAAAGATTTCTCATAATCAATTTAGTTTTATGCCAAGCAGGTCTACTATGGAAGCTATACATTTATTGAGAGGTTTGATGGAGAAGTTTAGAGATAATATGGATCCACATGTGACTGGGTGCGAGGGGAGGGATGCTTTCTTCCTCGTGGTCTTCTCGTTCGATCTCCTTCACTTTCAATTTAGCCAATGCTTCTCAAGTCACCCCTTGTTAGGGTTTGCAAATTGAAGTGTCGGTGGTGTCTTGGATTGCATCTCAATAAGCTTCCCTAAAATCTTCTCTAAGCTCTCGAAGCGACCTTAAATTGTTTTTCCATGGAAGAAAATATTTCTTCTATGGTGGAGAACCTTTCCTCCATCCCAAATCTAAGTTGACTTATCTCTCCCTCCAACTTCTTCTTCAAATCACCTACTTTATTTAGCCATCTCCCCCAATATAATTTTTTATCACGAAGACGGAAACTTACAATGGTCGCTTCCCGGCTAGCTCTCATCTCGAATGTATTGCAAGTCAGTGTACAACTATACCAAGTGATCTCGTCTTTTGGTGGCCAAAGGAGCGGGTTCTATATGGTTTCGTCATCATTGTATCGCAGCTTCCAATTTGATCGGACTGCGACATATCATGATCCCAGGATTTGTTTCACAAGCCCACATCGTCGCTATATTGCGTTGTCACAGAGAAATGTTCAAATTGTGACTGCTAGGTGTGTGTTCAATCCCTCTGCATGCCACGATCTCATCGTTGCGTTGTTCGATCACGCTTCCCTTGTTGCTTCGCAACTACCTCTAATTGCGACTAGATTATGATGACGGAATAGGAGGGGGAGAAAGAAGGAAGTTTCATGTCTCTTTACGCCGCGATCCCCTTGTTGTCTTCTCCACAAAATTTAGTAACCTCGATCCTGTTGTTGCCTTCTTTGCGAAGAAAGGAGAATTTTCAAGTCTCTAAAAGTAATGATTTCGTCATAAGCCGCACTCTTTTTTTTCCATAAATTCCCGGAAATCTGTAACTCTGATACCAACTTGTTAGGAACTGACACAGATTTCCACACAAAAATTAGGGCCAAACAATTTTGTTTTTCTTCACTAAGAAAGACAACCCAACATATTAAAGATAAACACCTATCGAGAGGTAGGCGTTCTTTCTCAAATTCTACAATTTGAGAGGTAGGAAATCTCTCCCAAGCCCTAACTCTAAGGGTCTGTTTGGAGCAGCTGCAGCTTATTGAAATAATCTGCTGATAAGCTAATTAAAAATAATCTGTTGATAAGCTAGCTGCAGTAGCTACTACAAATTTTTATTTTTTTGGAAAAGTTAGACCCCATGAAGAAAGTTGCCACCGCACCTAGACAGGTGCAGTGTGAAAATGTTGTTTTCAGCGTTTTGAAAACGCATAAGCTACCAAAACGCAATTTACCCAAACAGGTCAGATGCGTTTTCAAAACGCCACCGCACCAAATAAGCTGCCCCAGACGGACCCTAAGACTCAAGACCCAATCTTATGCATAACTCTAACCCTAAACATATTAGTCCTATTTATGCTAAACAATAATAAATGATAAAAGATAAAATTGCCATGAGGCTAGGCACTAACATAACAAAATAACCAAAATCATGTTCAATTTTTATGCAAATCATACTCATACCATGTTATATTTATCATTTTCAGCGTGGAGGTGTGCTTATCCAAAAATGGGGCAGGTCTTCTGCTGCATCAACTTCTGTCTCAATTGTTGATGCCATAAGGTCCCTTATTACCCCAACTCCAGAAGGGGATTGGTTTTCATCCGGGGTACGTCTATCCAATTTTTCTTCATTATTCCGTTGAAGAAAAATTTAAAACAAAAAAAGCTAACTTTTTTTCATGGTTCACAATAGAAACATAAATGCTGCAAAACTTTCAGTTCGTTGCCAACATTAAACTTTATTTTAATGNGGTACGTCTATCCAATTTTTCTTCATTATTCCGTTGAAGAAAAATTTAAAACAAAAAAAGCTAACTTTTTTTTCATGGTTCACAATAGAAACATAAACGCTGCAAAACTTTCAGTTCGTTGCCAACATTAAACTTTATTTTAATTGCAAAATTACAGGTTTACACCAATGGAAATCCTTATGGTATTGCAGAGGATATTGTCTTCAGTATGCCATGCAGATCAAAGGTCAGCAACGCATCATTTCATATTGCTAATGTGCTCTTTTTGGAGTGGATGTTAGCAATTGACCATTCTTTCTCAGGGAGATGGCGACTATGAACTAGTTAAGGATGTAGTAATTGATGATTTCCTTCGTGAACGTATAAAAAAGGCAAGTTCATTTTTCAGAATCTGCTTTCATGTCTTTACAATGCCAGTTTAACAAAGTTTTCCTTCATCAATTTTTCAGACAGAAGCAGAGTTGCTTGCTGAGAAAAGATGTGTTGCTCATCTTACAGGGGAGGTAAAATGTTCATTCCTTGTGCACACCTGTGTTAAATCAAATTTTACATACAGGCCATCCAATTCCTATGTATTTACATGTCTAACACCTAAACTTTGCTTTTTACATTTATACCACTGAATTCTTTCATATCACATCAAAAATAGTATCATTTTAAACTTAAAAATTGAAGTTTTATGTGTTTGATATGGAAATAGATAAGAATTAAGTGGTGTGTCTGTAAATCTTCCTAAATCTGATCTATTCACTAATTTTGCACAGGGCAATGCATTCTGTGATCTTCCTGAGGACACCATGCTTCCTGGAGAGATGTAGGACTCAGGAGAATCATTTTCCAAGTAACGAGTTTGGAGTAACAGAGATGCCTTCGATCAAAATAGTAAGTGTGCTATACTATGTTTATGTACAAGATAAAGAAGCATAATGGCTTCTTGGTGAAAGTGTTGGCATGCATTCAAATTTTGTATCATGTTACATGTGCGAGTCCTACGTCTTATGTCTTATTTATTCACTGCTTCAATGGTATATATGTAATTCATTTAAAAATAGTTACAATAATGTTTACAGAAAAATTTGGAAAATGCATCACAGGGGAAGCAGAAAGAGGGCTGGGTACTAACCTTAAGGCATATCAAAATTAAGACTTCAAACTTATCTTTAAGTCTTTCTGACCAACAATAATTTTGAGTGTTGGTGAGAAGGGCCGATAAAAATTGCTTAAAGTTGGGAAACCAAAATTGACCTTTTATAAATAGAATTCTTTCCTATCAAAGAATTAATTACTCTCTCAATATTAAGAAACTCTTAAAATTAAGGGTAGATCTAATATTCATCCTCATGGTTTGGCTATACTTCTGCTCAAGCATATGGAACTTCTTTCATTAGTTCCCTCTCAAGTTCATTTTAGTCTCATTCTCTCTAGAATCTCATGATATAAGCTTTCTAGGACACTCGACATGGTTTGAGATCTCTCATTTTGAATCTTAATGTCAATCACATATGATGCTCTCCTTCTTTCATATTACAATGTGGAGCTGTCACCTTGTGTAGCAATTTCATATCATTGTTCAGGAAAAATATTATTATTGTATAATACCATAAAATTAATTTTACTTACACTAACCTTGTGGTATGTACATTGATTTATAAAGTTTTTTATTAAACAATGAAACGTGCTATTTCTGAAATTTTTAAGCACCATTGAGAAGAGCTTTAGTCTATCATACACATAGTATAGCCTGTAAACTAAATATTCATTGTCATTTGGAAGGGGGACTTTATGGGTTGGAAATGAAATTATTTGATAAAAAAAAAAACCTACTTCATTTCATTGATGATGGGCATATATGGATCCTTATAAGTTGCAGCATTTATAAATAAATTCTCAGACTTCATATATTTACAAATAGGACCATCTCAACACTCCCCATCAAGATTGACGAAAGATATTCACTAAGCCCTTCTTGTCATATAATTTATCTAACTCCACCGAGCTAAGTGTTTTAGTGAGGCGGTCAACCACCTGCTCTTCAGTAGCTACATGACTTTAGTTCCAACAGTCTGTTATTCAGCCTCTCCTTGATCAAGAATCTATCAATCACCACATGTTTTGTTCTATTGCGTTGCATCGAGTTGTTAGCAATGTTGATTGCCGACTTGTTGTCTCACCAAAACATCATTTGAGTTCTCTGATCCACTTTGAGTTCAACCAACAAGGTTTTATCCACATCATCTCAGCAACTCTTAAAGTGTTGGCTCTGTATTATGCCTTTGTTGTTGATCTTGCTACAATTGAGTGTTTCTTGCTCTTCTACGAGACCAAGTTGTCACCTCCAAACATGCAGTCTTGGTGTGGATCGTATGTCATTAGCTCAATTTGCCCGGCCAGAATCATAAAAACTCTCAATATCTACATGCCCATTCTTATTTAATATTAATCCTTTCCTTAGAGCATTCTTATGCAATGCTTCAATATGGTTTTCCTTGTATCACGTATGTAGTGGCTCACTATACTTACTGCAAAAGGAATATTGGGTCGAGTGTGACACAAATAGATCAGACTGCCCACCGGACTCTGGTACCTCTCACGATCAACTGATTCATCTGCTTTTGTACTGAGCTTGACCTTTTGATTAATGGGAGAGAATGCAGATTTGCACCCCCGCGTACCTGTCTCCGTTAGCAGATTCGATACATATTTTCTCTATGATAGGATCATTCCCTCAGGTCCATGGGGCCACTTCCCAAGTAAGTATCTGACCTGTCTCAGGTCCTTTACCTCAAATTGGTTCACCAATCTTCCCTTTAGTCGAGCAATCTTTGAGTCATCAAAACCAATGATAACTATGTCATCCACATACACAACAAATATGGCAGTGTGGCCTTCATGTTGTTGAAAGAACACCCTTTGGTTTGCATTGATTTGCTGATATCTCATGTCAACCATCACAATTCTAAACTCATCAAAACAGGAGATTGCTTCAAGTCATACAGCAACTTTCTGAGCTAAGACATCTTGCCCATTGTCTGAGATGTACTGAATCCTGGTGGTATCTTCATATATACCTCCTCCAATAATTCCTCTTAAAGAAAGACATTCTTTACATTCAGTTGGTGGAGTCTCCATCCACCATTCACTGCCACAAAAAACCAGTGTCCTCACCTTGCTCATCTTTGCTATTGGTACAAAGATTTTATCATAGTCAATATCATACGTCATACTCACTTGGATGGAGAAGGAATAATATCACCTGAGAGTTTTGAATCAAAGGTGGATGGTGTAGGTGTCTCAATAGTTGGGGAAAACCGGGACAAGGGACTTGTTGGTATTACGGACTTTGTTCCCTCAGTTTACTTCTTTCTCTGTGTATACACCCTTAGCTATCCTTCAACCTGAATCTCACCACCTCTGGGGTCATTCTCTTCATTTTTCTCTCCTCATTTGATTCATCCCACATCACAGAACATCACATTTCTCCCACTTGCATCACTCCATCAATACTACTGCTCACTCTCTCTTATCTCGTATCTCTAGTGGTTGTTGAGTCATCGAATGGTGAATTTACCTTCGGAGTGTAGTATGATTCAAACTCTCTGAATGACATATTCATACTCACGAAGAGTCTCTTCTCAATCGAGCTCCAACAGACAACTCTTCTGAGTAGCAGAATAACCCACAAACACACATTTCACAGCTCTGGGATCCAACTTCCCATGTGTACGTCCTGTCTTTTTCTCTCGGAAGATAACCTAAGGAATATCAAAAGAGACAATACATTTTAACTAAAGAATAACAATACTAATGGATAAGAGGTTTGTTGGAAAAGAAGAAGCATGCAAAACATTGGACAAAGTTATATGATTGGTACATCTCACCGTTCCCTTACGAACTACAGTTTGTGATATACCATCAATAGTCTATACACTACTAGATGAGTATATGAAGAGAACTCTCCAGCAATACCTGTCACGTGATGAGAAGCGCTGGAATCTATCATCAATTATGTGATTTTGTGGTGGAAATAGAGGAGAGAGCAAATGTGTCATCAGTGTTTTTGATGAAACGAGCATAAGTGACAATATTGCCCCTTGAGGTCAATGGATTTGAAACGTGCTCGACTCTATCTCCTCTTGCTTTCTATTTCCTCTTCAACAGCTTCAAACGCTCTTGATTCTCACTAGTAAAGATCACATTTGTCTCTGTCTTTTCCTCTACTACCATCAGATTTGCTTGGTACCCTCCTCTCCCACCTTTCCGACTCACACGACCACAAGCATGGCTACGACCTCTATCTTATCTGCGTCTACTTGTCTCTCTCTCCTTAGGTGGATTAGGACAAGCCCTACTCAGATGGCCAACTTCACCACAGTTGTAGCATTTGCGAGTCTCCCCTTGGACACCTAGCATACCTAGGCTTGCAGTAGCCAATGCTGATTGTGCATTCGAAAAACTTCTCGACTCAGACTGTAGCTTCATTTGACTTTCCTATTGTATCATCGCGACAATGGCCTCATCTAGTGTAGGAATAGTCTCCTCAGTAGGACTGTCAAAATGGTCTATTGTTCGCGAACAACTCATGTTCGGATCGTTAAAGATGCTCGTGTTCTGCTCGTTCGTTAAGTTAACGAGCGAACAAGNATATATATATATATATATATATATATATATATATATATATATATATATATATATATATATATATATATATATATATATATATATATATTGATCAGTAGTATTTTTAAAAAAATTAATTTACTACAAAGCTAAAAAGATTTATAATCAATTAAAATTATTAATTAAGAAAATAGAATAAAAAATATTAAATTATATTCAAATGATGTTTTAATATAAACAATAACTTTTCAATCTTGCCCCAACCCTTAACATCTTATGATTACGTGATTAGGGTTGTCAAAATGACTCTTTGTTCGTGAATAGCTCGTGTTCGGCTTGATAAGCAAACGAGTCAAACACGAACACACTTTTTGAGATCGAAATATAAACGAGTCGAACACGAGCTGAGCCTGATCTTGCTCGTGTTCGGCTCGTTTACACCCCCACTCCTAAGCTAAGGCGAATCAATCTCTTCTGATCAGAGGCCGTGTTTAGATGAGCCAGAAATTGCATAGTCTTCATCTTTACAAAGATCTCTCCCTTCTTACACCCCAGATCATCACAACTTGACATTGGCGAGAAGTAATCAAGATCTTGCCACAACCGCTCTAGATTTATGAAGTACCCCTGAATCGATTCGTCACCCTGAACTACTGCCTCAATCTCTCGTTAAATCTAAAACGCCATCATGTGGTTCTCAGCTTCAGCATAGTTCTTCAACTTCGCCCAAATGCCGCTCACTTCTCGAATGTCATCCATTGATGAGGCAATCAATGAAATCATCGAGTTGAGTAGACATGTGTAAAGCATGGCATGTGTGGTACTCCACTCATCCCTCTTAACATTGTTACTCATTGGCTTGACTCTCTTCAGGCATCCTTCTAGTCTCTTCTCTACTAGAGCAGCCTCAATCCGACGTGGCTACCTCATGTACGTTACCTGTCTATCAAACTTCAGATCCACGGGAGGGTGATCTATTTTCGCCTCTGTTGAAGCATGGGCTGAGCTAGTGGCTCTTATCGGGACATTAGCTCCTTGTTTGAGCCTGACCAAGACCTTTAGAATTTCAGGATTCATTTTCCCCAAAGTGTCGATCCTTTACCTCCTGCACTTTCTCCATCTCACATCCCACGACTTCCTTCATACAGGTTCGCTCAATCCACTTTGGTTTAGTCCGCACAAAGCCACAACCTCTTTGCCCCAGATGCCAAAGAGTCTGAGTTGAAGCCTTGCCGCACTTCAACGTACGCAAATACCGCATTAGATTCCTCTTCATATTCTCTGTTCACTCAGTCCTTCACGCTCAAACAAAAGCCCCGTTTCCCGACACCAAAGTTCTCTGCTTTGCCTCGCACCCGGGCATGCTTTTCCTACCTCTGCGCATGTGAAGACCTTTCTCCTCTTCAATCTTGATTGTCGTGATCCCGTAGAATCCTTCCCAACACTTGTCTGTCGCGATTTGTGATGGAGAGAAAGATCGATCCTCGTCTCTACGTTGATCTTGTCTGTCGTGATTTGCGGGAGAAGTAAGATCGAGTTGCACCATCGTTCATTCTCCTGTCTCTGCCTTGCTCGAAGCTGTCGTCATTCCTTCGCAGGTTGTTGTCACCTTAAGTCTCTGAAGCATTCGCCGCGACCTATCGAGCGCAAAAATGGCTGCTAGGGTTAGGGTTGGGGCTCTGATACCAAAATGAAATTATTTACTCAAAAAAAAAAAAAAACCCCCTCCTTCATGTGATTGATGATAGGTTTATACGAAGCCTTACAAGTTGCAACAATTATAAATAAATTCCGAGACTGCATCTATTTACAAATAAGACCATCTCAGCAGTTGGTTATAAACCTCTTCTTCTAATTGTCAATGAGGAGATCTTCTTGTCCATCTGTTATAAAAGTCAAATTGGCAACTAATTCCATGCTGATACAAAGGGAGTTCTTAGAAACAAGTAAAAATTCTCACAATAGTTCATTCATTCCTTTTTGTGAATTTGTTGGCAATGTGTTCTGTCTTGTTTCTCTCAATGTCACCTAATTTAATTTTGTTTTAAAAATATTGTATAGCCAATGACCTTCCCCTCATTAAAAAAACCAAAAAAGATTTCAAACTTTATTGTTCCTTTTATAATAAATCTTATTATAGCATGCCAAAATTCAGATTTATCTTTATACATAAATCGTGTTCCTTTTTGGCCAAATTATAATTAGATGCTTACCATCTCTTGTAAGGTTGCCACACAATAGACTCATTCCTCTTTGAGATGTTCAACAAATTGTATTGATTGTTGTTCAAGTAGGTCTTGTAAGTTATTTTCATTTTGAATTGAAGTTTCTAGAGTTAGTTGCTCAATATTCATATGATTTTGATGGATTTTATTTTTACAAGTAGTCTATTTTTTATGTCGAAATAGTACAAAAAATATGATTTTTCTTAAAGATTTAGTTTTGGACTTGATCACTCTCATTAACCGAATTCCCTACCCCACCCAACTAGAGAGCTTTTCTTTGATATTTTATTTATACTAGTAGGGCACAAACAATTAAACTGATATTCCTTGGATTTATATCTAAAAAATTATTCAGATCTACATGTGGAAGTAGTAAAAATTTAAATTTTGCAATCTTAAGATTGTAGGTATTGACTGGCTTAGGACCCGTTTGGGATAACTTATAAATGCAGGGGAATTTTTTTAAAACGTTGTGGTACCGTTTAGATCGTCTGTTTGGCTCGTTTATCCAAAAACGTAGTTCTATTTTTACGCTAAACGCAAGCTGCGGGTCAAATCCCGCGGGTCGCCCGTGGGCCGCGTTTCAGGATAAACTGTTTATTCTGAAAAGCATAATCTGCCCAAACGCACTTTTAGTTGTGAAAAGCCTAAAAAGTAGTAAGATTTTAGAATCTAGATCTATAATAATCAAATTTTGTCCTCTGGTCCATACAAAATAAAGGTGTGTGTGGGGTGGGGGCTGGTGGGATTGCCAAAAGCCTTAGAATTTTTTTAGTAAGATTATAGATTCTAAATCTTCCAAAATGAAAGTTATGCTCTGGTCTGAAAAGAAAAAATAAAAAGTGGTCATATAAAAAAGAATCAATCTTTGAAACTTGACTATAATGAAAGAGAAAAATTCCACCTCCAATTTTCCACATGATCTTGCACCATAATATAACAGTTGATGAGCGCAGCGATTAATATAATTAAGCTTAAGGACCCGTTTGGGACAACTTATAAATGCAGGGGTGTTTTTTTAAAACGTTGTGGTACCATTTAGATCGTTTGTTTGGCTCGCTTATCCGAAAACGTTGTTTCATTTTTATACTAAACGCAGGCCGCGGGTCGAATTCTGCGGGTTGCCTGCGGGCTGCGGTTCCATTTTTACATTAAACGCAAACCGCTGGTCAAACCCCGCGGGTCGCCCGCGGGCCGCGTGTCAGGATAAGCTGCTTATTCTGAAAAGCACAATCTGCCCCAAACACACCCTAAAAATTTTGCAATGATTCTTTCAATAGAAAGATCAGCATTGGGTTGAACTGCTTCTCTCATGAAAAACGTGTGAAGGTATCATCATATAGGAGGTTAATGCGTCAGTACAATTAGTAAAAGAAAATAAAAGTAAATATATCAGTGCCAAAATTTGATTAGGATGGGTGCTAAAATCTTTATGTTTGTTTTTGAGATATACGCATGCACCCATTTGAATATAAATTCAAATTTTCAAAATTAAAATGCATTTTAACCCAATTTTTCTCCTTCATAAATTGGGACAATCACATGGACCATCCCAAACTTGCTATTTGTAAATCAATCACTCAAATATTAAAATGCATAGTAAAATCCCAACCCATAATTATCATTTTTATCAAATTATCTTGCATGCCTAAATTTATCGGTTTGACAGTTCAAAAAGATCAATTGGGGGTTAATGTGTAAATATCTATATTTCGGGTGGTCTATATGTAATTATCTCTATATCACATGCATGCCACCGGATTCCTATGTATTCGGATATCAAACACTAGAACTTTGATTTTTAAGTACAGGCCATCCCATCCCTAAGTTTAGGTGGGCTGGCTTGTATGTGAAAATCAAAATTTAGGTGCTTGTTAAGTGAATAAATAGAAATTGGGTGGCACATATGTTAATGTCCCTATATTATATTGTTATATATTATCATGCAATGCTATTTTATATTCATAGAACTGGATCTGTAGATATTTGACTTTCAAAGATGCTTTCCCTAGAAAGTTCAACATTGGGCGTCTCCCTCATGAAAAACAAGTGCCCTTATATTTCCTAAGGAGATTATTTGGTGACTGGAATTAATAAATGAAAAAACAGTGCCGATATCCGCTTATTGCTCAAAAATCGATTTGAATTGAAATAAACTAGCCAAGATATGAGACAAAACTTTATATTTAATTTTCTTTCAAGCCAATCTCGAGGTGAAACGGATCCAAATAACTCAATTTTGCTAGTTAGTTTCAATCAAGCCTATTTTGAGTTGAAACAGATTCACAAATAACTAAATTTGAGCNTGGTCTATATGTAATTATCTCTATATCACATGCATGCCACCGGATTCCTATGTATTCGGATATCAAACACTAAAACTTTGATTTTTAAGTGCAGGCCATCCCATCCCTAAGTTTAGGTGGGCTGGCTTGTATGTGAAAATCAAAGTTTAGGTGCTTGATAAGTGAATAAATAGAAATTGGGTGGCACATATGTTAATATCCCTATATTATATTGTTATATGTTATCATGCAATGCTATTTTATATTCATAGAACTGGATCTGTAGATATTTGTCTTTCAAAGATGCTTTCCCTAGAAAGTTCAACATTGGGTGTCTCCCTCATGAAAAACATGTGCCCTTATATTAGGAAATATAAGGAGATTATTTGGTGATTGGAATTAATAAATGAAAAAACAGTGCCGATATACTAACCAAAATTTTATTGGGGTGGGTAGGGCTGCGAATATAACTCGGAGCTAATTGCTCAAAAATCGATTTGAATTTTAGTTCGAATCGGAATACACTAGCCAAGGTATGAGACAACTTTAGATTTAATTTTTTTCCAGCCAATCTCGCACTGAAACGGATCCAAATAACTCAATTTTGCTAGTTAGTTTCAATCAAGCCTATTTTGAGCTGAAACAGATTCACAAATAACTAAATTTGAGGAAAAGCTCGTTTTGATTTCAAACCGGATTGGGCTGGATTCCATTTCTAGCTAACTTGACTCGAAACCGAATATGACGAGCCACGGGCCAATTTTGAACCACACTAAATTTGTTTGAGCCGACTCCAGCTCGACTAGAAAACATATCGTTAAGGGTGGGTGCTACAATCCTTAAATTTGTTTTCAGATGTAGTTATGCGCTCGTTTCAAAGTAAATTTAAAATTTTAGATTACTAATTCATTTTTAATTTAATTNGCCGACTCCAGCTCGACTAGAAAACATATCGTTAAGGGTGGGTGCTACAATCCTTAAATTTGTTTTCAGATGCGGTTATGTGCTCGTTTAGAAGTAAATTTAAAAATTTAGATTACTAATTCATTTTTACTTTAATCTTTTTCTGTAATAAATAGTTTATGTATTAGATCTATAAGGATATATTATATTACATTAATTTGAACAGTACAAAGTACATTATTTATGTAACATGTATTAAAAGTTATCATCTATGCTCATAAGTTTTTGGCAGTTGAGAATGGAAGCTGATCATTGTGCCAAATGTTTTGAGGTATAGCTCACTCATACATGAAATCACTCTATTATGGTATTTGAATCATGATAGTTTAAATATGAGGATGAATTTTCTAGGGCCAAGATTTTATGGTTTGCAGTAGAGAAATATTGCAGGAATATATTATGATATACGGAATATGATTGTAATTTAAAAATAAATTTTATAAAATCATAATTATAATTGTTTTGTTCTTTGGACCCATGACAAGTTCCTGAATCGAATAAGTGCAATTTAAAAGACGATTAAAAAGTTTCACTAAAAAGGCGTTTACGAAAATGATAATAAATTTCTCTGCGTTTAGTTCTAGCGTGAAAGACTTAATTTTTGGCAAGTTTCGTATCAGATATATTGTCACGATATATAGTGATTGGGTATTGTATGTCAGCTTGAAACTCTTTTAATAATTGTCGCAGCCATATGAAATCTATTGTAGTAGAAGCAAGTGCTTCATATTCGGCTTCAGTAGAAGATTTAACGAAACTTGATTGTTTCTTTACTTGCCGAGAGACCAAGCTGGAAACCAAATAAGAGTAATATCTAATGATTGTACGATGATTGATTTGATCACTTGCCCAACTTGCATCCGAATAGGAAGTGAGAATAAGTGGTCCTGACCTAAGACGAATGCCAATGTCGAGGGAGCCTTTAATGTAACATAGAAAACATCAATATGTAAAGACTAATGAAGTTGTTGGGAGAGTTTATTAATGACAAAGGTGATATATGGTTTTGTAAGGGTAAGATATTGATGAGATCCTACGAGATGTTTGTAGATTTGATGGTTGTTGATATTCAAGCACATATTTGATGGTGGAAGAGATCGAATTTGGAAGTGCTTTACAATATGTCATGCCGGCTCTTAGAAGAACTTTAGTATCATAGTGTTTTTGAGAGAGAAATAGCTTGTCATGAGTATGAGTGTGAACATCCAAAAAATTAGGGACCACACCAAGATTCTTCATGGAGAATTTGTTTTGTAAGGCTTGCAATAATTGTTGAATGAATGTATTACTATTCTGTATAAGCAAAATAGCATCTATGTACGACAAAAGGTAAGTAGATATTGAATATTTGTTATGATAAGTAGAAAGGGGTCAGCTTACTATAAACAAATCCACAACTTAAAAAGTGTTTTATAAAAGTGTTAAACAACTCCCTAGCTGCTTGTTTTAGGATGTTCGTAGCTTTTTTTAACAAACATGCATGATGGGGTAGCTAGGGAGTGGCATAACCTAGTGGTTGTTTCATATAGATAACTTCATTGATGTTACCATGTAAAAAAGGCATTAGAAATATCTAATTGAACAATTTTTCAGTTGTGGTGAATAACAATAGTAAGAAGGATACAAATTGTGGAAAATTTAGCAACGAGACAAAATGTTTCATTGTAATTAAGTCTATATTCTTGTTGAAAGCCTTGAGCCACAAGTTTGGATGTCTCTTAATTCTATATGTACACTTGCATCCAAGAATTTTTTTTTGAGGGTTGTGGAACAAGAATCCAAGTTTCCAGACATTTAAAAGCTTTTAATTCCTCTTCCATAGCCGACTTCCAATGTGAATATTTAGTAGCTTGTTTGTAGGTAGTAAGTTTAAGCTCAAAAGCTATGGTGTGTTGTAGGCCAAAGTGACATTTGTGGGGAAGATGACCGGCCTTGGATCGGGTAACCATAGGATGATAGGTGCCATAATGACTATTGTGGTAGGATGTATATTTATAGATTGGGGAATCAGTAGAGATGAGATTGAATTAGAGTGAGAAATGGGCAATATTAGAATGTGAATGAGTTTCTGGCATGGATCGGATGGTAGTTGATGTTGAAAAGGTGAGTTATGAATGATATTAGTAGGTATTAGGGTGAGTGGCATAGTTTGAGTAGGGAGTTAATTGTTTGTAGATGTACAATTCAAAATTTTGTAAGGGAAATTATTTCAAAGAAGATAACATCCATGGAGATAAGAGTTTTGCTAGTGGTATGATTAAAGCACTTGTACCCTTTTATATTGTAAAGATAGCCAATGAGAACATATTGAATCGATCTCAATTGTAATTAGTTTCGATAAATAGCATGAATTAAAGGATAACATGCACAATCATATACTTTGAGATGATGATAATCTATGTAAGAGTTGAAAAGGAGAGTTATTATTAGTGTTAATAGAGGGCATTCTATTAACCAAAGTATATGGCATTGAGCAGAGTTTCAACTCAAAAAGACAGAAAGATTTGAGACAGATAAAGATGCATGAGTGATATCCAATATGTGCCTGTGGTTACGTTCCACAATGTTGTTTTGTTGAGGGGTATGGGGATAAATTATTTGATGGATATTACCATGATTACTAAGATATTTGAGAAAGAGTGGTTCTTGTACTTATCACTACAATTGGTTCATAAATTTGTGATATGAATACTAAATTAAAGTTCAATATGATTTTTAAATTTCAAAAAATGAAAAAAAAAAACTTCATTTTTGTACATCATATTAAACAACCAAGAATATCGTGAGTAATTTTCTAAGAAAATTACATAATATCTGTAGCCTTAAAACGAAGAACATGGGGAAGACCCCCAAACATCAGAATGAATAAATTCCAAAGATTGATAAGTATAATTGCTAGAATGAGAAAAAGGAAGATGATGAAACTTCACCATAGTACAAGAATTACAAAATAAACATTTGTTCGAAAGTAAAGCACTTGGTGTGGCCATCAGTTCCCCGATCCTCAACAATCTACTTAAATCCCTCCCCCAAAGAACTTTCTAAAAACCGAGACTTACCACTGGGGGAAATTTAAGGATCCCCCTTAATCCTCTGAATCTGACACCCCTCTTTTCCGAACGGGCATTTTCTGTCTCTCCTCACCTCCAAGGCAGACGTCACATCTCATTTTCGCAAAGTTTTTCTTGCAAGTGATCTTACAAAGACTTAAGGAACCAGACTTGCCCACCATAGCGTCATGAAGAAGCAAGTGATTCTGGCTAAAAAATACAAAGCAAGATGAAGAGACCAACACCTTTTATGTCCTATTTATAGGAAACCAAGGGCNTAGATTGTAATCCATGCGCTTTCCTAAAGGTTCATTGGTCCCTACTTAATTTTCTCTCCTTTTTTGGTTTATTCCTATTTTGTAATCCTTATGAGAGATGTATATATAACTCCCCTATTGTACGANTAGATTGTAATCCATGCGCTTTCCTAAAGGTTCATTGGTCCCTACTTAATTTTCTCTCCTTTTTTGGTTTATCCTATTTTGTAATCCTCATGAGAGATGTATATATAACTCCCCTATTGTACGAAAAAAAATGAAGACTCTTGAGGGTTTTTCCATTATTTTATTATTTTATATGGTCTCAGAGCAAGTTAAGGGTGCTCTTTCCAGCCTTTATTCTTAAGGCTAGGATTTTCACTTTTAACATTTGATTTATTTTCTAAGGTTAGATTTTCTACTTTTGATCTTTGTTATTTTTCTACATTAGAGTTTGTTGAGAGAGATTTGCCAAAATTTATTTGAGAGATTCGAAGCAAAACTTAGAACAAAAGCATACAAAAGAAAGAAATCACAAAAAATACAAATAGTAGCAAGATTTAACGTGGAAAAACTCTAGAAGTAGAAAAAATCACGGAGCTACACCACACTNGTTTGTTGAGAGAGATTTGCCAAAATTTATTTGAGAGATTCGAAGCAAAACTTAGAACAAAAGCATACAAAAAAAAGAAATCACAAAAAATACAAATAGTAGCAAGATTTAATGTGGAAAAACTCTAGAAGTCGAAAAAATCACGGAGCTACACCACACCAATAAATCCACTATACAAATGAGAAGAGTTGTACAAATTACACCACACTCAAGTCTCTCTATACTGTTGGAACTTAAGAGCACTCATTCCTCTCATTTGCATAAGAGAATTCTCAAAATTTAACTTCAACGCACATTGATCCTGCAACGAGAATGCAATTTTAAGCCTCAAATTGGCTGAATGCAGTTATTGGCACCAGTGTGCCGTGATGGCCGATGCGGCTCCCCCTTCTAGCGCTGGGGTGTCGAGCTCTCTATTTCTTGGCCTGTATATGAACCTGAGTTGGGCACTATGTCGCCCCTTCCTTGCGCTGGAGTGTCGAGTGCTCGGATTTCAAACGCTAGAGTATTGTGGTGCCCAGTATAGAATATTTTTTTTTTCTNATGCAATTTTAAGCCTCAAATTGGCTGAATGCAGTTATTGGCACCAGTGTGCCGTGATGGCCGATGCGGCTCTCCCTTCTAGCGCTGGGGTGCCGAGCTCTCTATTTCTTGGCCTGTATATGAACCTGAGTTGGGCACTATGTTGCCCCTTCCTTGCGCTGGAGTGTCGAGTGCTCGGATTCCAAACGCTAGAGTATTGTGGTGCCCAGTATAGAATATTTTTTTTTTCGGCGATAGCACCCTCTAACCCAATATAGGGGTTTTGTCCCCCTGTACCCCCAAACAAACTCACCACAAAGCTTGATTGGCGAAACTTAGAATTTTGAGTGACCAATTGATCTACACAAGACTCCACATAATAATATAGTTTTCACTTCCAATCTTTGTTATTATTCTTTAAGGTTAGGGTTTCGATTTACAACTTTATCTCTCTTGTTGAATTCTCATTCTATTCACTATATCGGGTCTTTGATTTCCCGTCAACAAAATTGACCATGATTAATGGTGAAAATTAGACCAAAGGAGAATTTTAGGTATTTCAAGTATCTTATCACTTGAATTGGAAACAATTATCTTAAATAGTCCCAAATCGTGAAGGCATTCATTAAGGAAACGAGAAATATTCAACACCATGTAGATCTAGCTCAGGAGCTCAAAGACCCAAAGTTGTACTTTGAGATAAAAAATTAATTTCATGATCATGACATGGTGTTGACACACCATGCTACTAAAAATTTGTGGGCTTTTATGCTTCTCTTCCAATAGAAATATGCTATTATTCTACTAAAAGAAACTAAGATGACAAAGTGCAACCCGTGTGAAACACCAATTGAACCAAGGCAAAAACTGGATTTTGATGCAAGAACTGTTGTAAATATAGGACAATATCAAAGAAAATTAACTGGTTGACATATTCACCAAAGGATTCTACAACCTAACATTTAAAATATTATAAGCAAACTTGGAATGGTAGATCTTTACCATCTAGTTTGAGGGAGAGTGTTGATTTTATGCTCCAATCACAGCAAAGATATTTACCATCTAGTTTGTGTCGTTAGATTTGTCTCTCTATGTTCCTCGGATTGTAATATGTGTGCTTTACTAAAGGTTCGTTGGCCCCTATTTATTTTTCTCTCCTTTTTCGGTTTTACTCCTATTTTATCATCCCTATTGAAGTTGTATATATATCGTCACTCGTGTACAAAGAAAAATGAAGACACTTATGAGTGTTTTCATCATTTTATTTTTTATTGTTTATGAAAGTGCTAAATTAGGTCCCATACTATTTTAATGAGGGCTAAAATAGTTAAATGTTGGGCACCTTTATGGAAAGATCTGATTACCCCTATTTTATTCCTCAAATTTTGCATCATAAGGTAGTGGCATTATTGCTCTATATGTGTCTTATTCGCTTACATTGGCATGTCGAGCACCTTATAATCTAAAGAATTATATTTAGCTTATGAAACCTTGGAGCAAGGTGATAGTGGATTTGATGCAAATGATTGGCATTTTCTTCCAATACCATACCGTCCACGAAGCGCGTTGTTATACATATTACCCAATGTTTGCTTCATACCTGCAACTCTTTACTCCCACTTCCTATCTTGAGCAAGGTGCACACGTCTTTTCTTTTGCACCAGATATTGTGAGGAGGTCGTCCCTCCAAAGTTCAAATACCTTCTAGTAATCTTTATAAACATGAAGGGGTACTGCTCTCCATTGATCACATTGTTACTTTTGACAATGTGATGTCATTGTGCATCTTTCTGACTCTGTAAAGTGTCAATTATTTTTACACCTTGGAGAAGGCAACTCCTTTGAGAATTTTTCTTACTTAATATGTTACCAGTTTATCGGCTTGAAAATGCTACTTAAGGATCTACTGTTGTTTTGCCTGAAGTAAAGGGAAAGGGAGTACCTTCAAGTAATCTTTTGCTTAATTTTTTTGGGAGAAAGGTCTCTTTATGATTTTTTACTGCTATATTTTTGTCAACTGGAATTTTTTTGATATTAAGTGTTTTTAACCTCTGTACTTTTGTATCTCTGCATCTGCAGGAGTTGCTATGGAGCTGGAAGACTCCTTATATCCTTTGTTGAGAGAAGTTAGCATAGGTGTAAATCCTTATGATCTTTTCCAAGGCGCAGAATGGGCACTTCTGATTGGAGCCAAGCCTAGAGGTCCTGGAATGGAACGTGCCGGCCTATTAGACATTAACGGGCAAATATTTGCAGAGCAGGTTGCATACACCCTGAATATAATTTCTTTTCAGTAGCCCTAACATTGTTTTTCTCATCCTTATTGAGATTTGGAATTAAACCAATTATAGGGAAAAGCTCTCAATGCTGTGGCATCCCGCACTGTAAAAGTCATTGTAGTAGGCAACCCATGCAATACAAAGTATGTGGCACATACCCTCTGAGCCTACATGAAAATTAAGTTTTTATTTTATCTCTATTTAATTTTCAATGTAGGAGAATGCTACGTATTTGTCTTCATAATTATGCTTGTTCTGCTTAGTAAAGCGAGTTTCATGCAGTGCACTTATTTGTTTAAAAAATGCACCAAATATACCGGCAAAGAATTTCCATGCTTTGACACGGTTGGATGAAAACAGAGCAAAATGCCAGGTAATTATATTTGCACATTATTTTTTTGGTTAATTTGCGTAGATGTTCAATAGTTTGGTATCTTGTTAAAAATGATAATTGTTTTAAAACTTTATAAACAAGAAAATGTATTCACCCAACTTTTCAAATAAGAAAAACCAAGATGACATACATGCCAGGATTTCTTCAAATTCCACATATCTGAAAAGTCAGATTCGTCTATTACGATTTGTTATGAAACGTTTGTATCAATTCCAGAGTGATACCTCGTTTGTTTCCCAATATTTCATAAAGAACTGTAGTTGTTAAACCAGGTTTTTAAGAAACCGTACTAAGTTTAGTTATCGTGTATGTAATAAAGATAAACTATGGTATTTGTTTGTGAAGTTTCAAAACTATTGTCTTTTTTCCCTGAAGATTTTTTTATCCTATTGTGTTTGTTATAAATTAAAGCGAATATAGTTCTTGTGCATATTTTTAAATATTTAAACTTATGAGGTTCTTAGTCAAATATGAATTATTGCAGCTGGCCCTGAAAGCAGGTGTATTTTATGACAAAGTCTCAAATGTCACCATCTGGGGAAATCATTCAACCACCCAGGTGTGCTTCGAGAGCTCTAGTTTTGAATAATCAAATATCTAGCATTGGTTTCAAGCACAATATTGCTGATAATATGTTGCCAAATTATCAAACATACCAACCTTTCATTTTCTCTCACTTTATGAGTTTATATCGATCTAAATTTCTCCAGTTCTGAATTAACTACTTCCATTGACAGGTGCCTGATTTTCTTAATGCAAAAATTAATGGCATACCAGTGAAGAAAGTTATCACTGACACCAAGTGGTTAGAACAAGAGTTTACTGAAAGTGTTCAAAAGGTAAATTTGTGATGACAGAGAAATGGAAATGAGGATAAAAAAAATAAAGGTTCTCTGATGAATTTTTGTATTGACTATTTTATCCATCTATCCCGGAATGCTTCCTGGTTGATAATCAAAAGATGACTTTTAAGAAGCTTCAAAAATTTGTTGGTACAAATTTTTGGCGTTTTTTTCACTAAGTATAGCTTTTATTGTGATGAAACAATTATTACGTGACATAATTATCATTTCATATTTCTTTTCTATGTATGAATGTGTTAGGAACCGTACGAATTTTCACACAAAAATTATGGCAAAATAACTTTTTCTTCAATAACACAAACAACACGACATATTAATAATAAGCACCTATAATTCGAGAGGTAGGCAATCTCTCCTAAGTCCCACATCTTGAGAGGTATGAAATTTCTTCTAAATCCCAACTCTAAGACTCAAGGCCCAATTTGATGCATAACCCTAATCCTAAACATATTAGCCCTATTTATACTAATCAATAATAAATGACAAATGAAAAAAATTGCCCTTCAGCTCACAGAAGACAAAATTGTCCTTATACCAGACACCAACGTGACAATACTCTTCCCAAAAGACATCTTGTCCTTAAACTGGGAAAAAGTGGGGGTGTTCCTCCACTAAAGCTGTTTTTTTTCTTCATCCTTCCCCTCCTTGTCACATTCTGTGAGATTCTATAATGTCTGATCCTTACAATAATGTCTTGGGGTAACTTCTCATCACAGTGAAAACATAATCCCTTGGTCCGCTTCTCTTAAATGTGTGTCTTTGTAAGATGCTTTAGTGTCGCTCCTGATTGTGACCAATGATTCTTGTCATGTGAAGTATCCCTTTGAACTTCATTTATTTGAGCTTTTTTTGGAATATAATAGTTTTGTATGACATATAAGAATAGATCTAATAAAACACAAATTAATTATTTTCTTATAAGAAGAAGAGATGGTCGAGAATGTAAAGATTGTAAGATCATTCCAAGTGATGATTTAAGTACTTATCATCGATTATTAGTTATAGATTTTAAGATAAAGAGTTGTAAAATAAAAAATACTATAAATTATCGTCGTAGAATTAGATTGGGGTGCCTAAAAGTCACATAAAATTATTTTTATGAATAAAATTTAAGATTACAAATTTTGGGATGTTCGTGAAGATGTCAATTCTATGTGGGATAAAGTAACAAACACTATCAAACAAGTGACAAAAGTTATACTTGGAGAATTAAAAAAAAATTCTTTAAATAAAAATAGTTTGTGGTGAAATAATAATGTGCAAGAAAAGATAAAATATAAGAAGTTATGTTATAAAACTTGGTTTAAATGTAAAAGCTTAAAGAACTAAAAAAAACATCAAACGACCCGTAGGGAGTCTAAGAAAACAATCTGTGACGCTAAAAATTCTGTTTTTAATGATCTTTATAATATATTAGATACTAAGGGGGGTGAACAATCTGTGTATAAACTAGCCAAATAAAGAGAAAAGAAAAAGAAAGAGTTAAGTATAGTGTATTAAAGATGAAAATCAAAAAGTATTTTTCTTAGAAAAAGATATTCTGTGAGACTAATCTTGAATTTNAGGGGTACTGCTCTCCATTGATCACATTGTTACTTTTGACAATGTGATGTCATTGTGCATCTTTCTGACTCTGTAAAGTGTCAATTATTTTTACACCTTGGAGAAGGCAACTCCTTTGAGANTTGACAATGTGATGTCATTGTGCATCTTTCTGACTCTATAAAGTGTCAATTATTTTTTACACCTTGGAGAAGGCAACTCCTTTGAGGATTTTTCTTACTTAATATGTTACCAGTTTATCGGCTTGAAAATGCTACTTAAGGATCTACTGTTGTTTTGCCTGAAGTAAAGGGAAAGGGAGTACCTTCAAGTAATCTTTTGCTTAATTTTTTTGGGAGAAAGGTCTCTTTATGATTTTTTACTGCTATATTTTTGTCAACTGGAATTTTTTTGATATTAAGTGTTTTTAACCTCTGTACTTTTGTATCTCTGCATCTGCAGGAGTTGCTATGGAGCTGGAAGACTCCTTATATCCTTTGTTGAGAGAAGTTAGCATAGGTGTAAATCCTTATGATCTTTTCCAAGGCGCAGAATGGGCACTTCTGATTGGAGCCAAGCCTAGAGGTCCTGGAATGGAACGTGCCGGCCTATTAGACATTAACGGGCAAATATTTGCAGAGCAGGTTGCATACACCCTGAATATAATTTCTTTTCAGTAGCCCTAACATTGTTTTTCTCATCCTTATTGAGATTTGGAATTAAACCAATTATAGGGAAAAGCTCTCAATGCTGTGGCATCCCGCACTGTAAAAGTCATTGTAGTAGGCAACCCATGCAATACAAAGTATGTGGCACATACCCTCTGAGCCTACATGGAAATTAAGTTTTTATTTTATCTCTATTTAATTTTCAATGTAGGAGAATGCTACGTATTTGTCTTCATAATTATGCTTGTTCTGCTTAGTAAAGCGAGTTTCATGCAGTGCACTTATTTGTTTAAAAAATGCACCAAATATACCGGCAAAGAATTTCCATGCTTTGACACGGTTGGATGAAAACAGAGCAAAATGCCAGGTAATTATATTTGCACATTATTTTTTTGGTTAATTTGCGTAGATGTTCAATAGTTTGGTATCTTGTTAAAAATGATAATTGTTTTA
>JXCR01146813.1:8447-126328 GCA_002079205.1 Phalaenopsis hybrid cultivar | reverse complement strand
ACAATGGAGCAAGCAACCACATGACAGGCCATCGAGAGAAGTTCAATGAGCTCGATGAGAAGATCACCGGAAATGTGAAGTTCGGAGACGGCTCACTCATCGAGATCAAGGGCCGAAGAACCATCCTGTTTGTGTGCAAAAACGGCGATCAACGTCTAATGACCGAGGTATATTACATTCCAAAATTAAAAAGTAATATCATAAGTCTCGGTCAGATGACAGAAGAAGGCAACACGATCACCTTAGTCGGCTTATTCTTGAAGATGTTCGACCGAAATGGCGCCCTGTTGATGAAGGTGGAAAAATCGTCAAATCGGTTGTACAAGGTTTCCCTCGAGGCAAGCCAACCTGCTTCTCTATTAGCATCACTAGCAGATCCGGGCTTGGGTTATGGCATGCGAGACTTGGGCATGTAAACTTTTATGCGCTCAAAATGATGGGGGAGAAGGAGATGGCCATAGGGCTGCCTAAAATCACACACCCCAACCAAGTGTGTGAGAGTTGCATGATTTCAAAGCAAACATGACTGCCGTTTCCTGCCCAAGCCAACTTTCGAGCAGAGCACCCTCTACAACTTGTGCACGCGGATCTGTGTGGTCCGATCACCCCGACAANACCAACGTGACAATACTCTTCCCAAAAGACATCTTGTCCTTAAACTGGGAAAAAGTGGGGGTGTTCCTCCACCAAAGTTGTTTTTTTTCTTCATCCTTCCCCTCCTTGTCACATTCTATGAGATTCTATAATGTCTGATCCTTACAATAATGCCTTGGGGTAACTTCTCATCACAGTGAAAACATAATCCCTTGGCCCGGTTCTCTTAAATGTATGTCTTTGTAAGATGCTTTAATGTCGCTCCTGATCGTGACCGATGATTCTTGTCATGTGAAGTATCCCTTTGAACTTCATTTATTTGAGCTTTTTTTTGGAATATAATAGTTTTGTATGACATATAAGAATAGATCTAATAAAACACAAATTAATTATTTTCTTATAAGAAGAAGAGATGGTCGAGAATGTAAAGATTGTAAGATCATTCCAAGTGATGATTTAAGTACTTATCATCGATTATTAGTTATAGATTTTAAGATAAAGAGTTGTAAAATAAAAAATACTATAAATTATCGTCGTAGAATTAGATTGGGGTGCCTAAAAGTCACATAAAATTATTTTTATGAATAAAATTTAAGGTTACAAAATTTGGGATGTTCATGAAGATGTTAATTCTATGTGGGATAAAGTAACAAACACTATCAAACAAGTAACAAAAGTTGTACTTGGAGAATTAAAAAAAAAAATTCTTTAAATAAAAATAGTTGGTGGTGAAATAATAATATGCAAGAAAAGATAAAATATAAGAAGTTATGTTATAAAACTTGGTTTAAATGTAAAAGCTTAGAGAACTAAAAAAAACATCAAATGGTCTGTAGGGAGTTTAAGAAAACAATCTGTGACGCTAAAAATTCTATTTTTAATGATCTTTATAATATATTAGATACTAAGGAGGGTGAACAATCTGTATATAAACTAACCAAATAAAGAGAAAAGAAAAAAAAAGAGTTAAGTATAGTGTATTAAAGATGAAAATCAAAAAGTATTTTTCTTAGAAAAAGATACTCAATATAAGTGAGTGAGTTATTTTGATAAACTTTTTAATAAAGTTTCTGAAAATACGATTGGCCTTAGTGATCTTAATATCTTTAATAATATATCTTTCATTTTTAGCGTCGTATTAGTAAAAAAATAGTTGAGGAGGATTTAAGGAAAACCAAGGGTAGGACCTGATGATATCACTATTGAAGTGTGAAAATATATAAGAAATTTGGGAGTTTCTTGGCTTACTAAACTCTTTAATATTATTTTAAAAAACAAAAAAGATGGTTGAGGAGTAGATGAAGAGTATTTTGGTCCCCATTTTTAAGAAGAAAAGGGATGCACAAGAGTGTGCAAATTATAGATAGATTAAGTTGATGTGTCATACTTTTAAATTGTGGGAGGATGATTGTACATAAGTTAAGACATTTTACAAAGATTTCTCATATCAATTTAGTTTTATGCCAAGCAGGTCTACTATGGAAGTTATACATTTATTANGCTTCCACTTTATTCGCGAGTGTGTCGAGAATTGACAGATCGTCGTAGAGTTCGTAAGCACCGGAGAGCAACGTGCGGATATTCTCACCAAGGCTCTGACAAGAGTTAAATTTGCGAAAATGCGAGAGCTACTTGGCGTAAACAACTTCGAACCAAATCAAGCTTACGGGGGAGATTGTGAGACTAATCTTGAATTGGTAATTTGAATTGTTTACACAATTAGTGGCTTCATAATAGGCATGAGTTGATTAGTGGAACAAATATAGAATATATGATAATAACATTAATTTTAAATTAAATATAGGAGATATGACAATAGCATTAATTTTGAATTTGAATCTTAAATTCAAATTCAAAATTCAAATATGTGTAAATCAATTCAAATAGGCGCGAATTGATGACACTTAATTCTCTTGCCTTTATTGTGTACGTTTTTTTTTTTTGTTTCGGTATGTCTTAGTTAGTATAAATTGGGTGTTGTGTTGCATTATAAAAACACCCCAGACTTGTATCTTTCCACTCCCAAAAGTTTAATCTCATTTTTCGATTTGTCCTTTAGCGATCCATTAAATTGGAACCAACATATTCAATATAGGTGGGTGAGTTATTTTGATAAATTTTTTAATAAAGTTTTTGAAAATACGATTGACCTTAGTGATCTTAATATCTTTAATAATATATCTTTCATTTTTAGCGTCGTATTAGTAAAAAAATAGTTGAGGAGGATTTAAAGAAAACCAAGCGTAGGACCTGATGATATCCCTATTGAAGTGTGAAAATATATAGGAAATTTGGGAGTTTCTTGGCTTACTAAACTCTTTAATATTATTTTAAAAAACAAAAAAGATGGTTGAGGAGTAGATGAAGAGTATTTTGGTCCCCATTTTTAAGAAGAAAAGGGATGCACAAGAGTGTGCAAATTATAGATAGATTAAGTTGATGTGTCATACTTTTAAATTGTGGGAGGATGATTGTACATAAGTTAAGACGTTTTACAAAGATTTCTCATATCAATTTAGTTTTATGCCAAGCAGGTCTACTATGGAAGCTATACATTTATTGAGAGGTTTGATGGAGAAGTTTAGAGATAATAAGGAGGATCCACATGTGAGGGGGTGCGAGGGGAGGGATTCTTTCTTCCTCGTGTTCTTCTCGTTCGATCTCCTTCACTTTCAATTTAGCAAATGCTTCTCAGGTCACCCCTTGTTAGGGTTTGCAAATTGAAGTGTCGGTGGGGTCTTGGATTGCATCTCAATAAGCTTCCCTAAAATCTTCTCTAAGCTCTCGAAGCGACCTTAAATCGTTTTTCCATGGAGGAAAATCTTTCTTCTTTGGTGGAGAACATTTCCTCCATCCCAAATCTAAGTTGACTCATCTCTCCCTCCAACTTCTTCTTCAAATCACCTACTTTATTTAGCCATCTTCCCAAGTATAATTTTTTATCAAGAAGGCGGAAACTTATAGTTGTCGCTTCCCGGCTAGCTCTCTTCTCGAATGTATCGCAAGTCAGTGTACAACTGTACCAAGTGATCTCGTCTTTTGGTAGCCAAAGGAGCAACTTCTATATGATTCTGTCATCATTGTATTGTAGCTTCCAATTTGATCGGACTGTGACGTATCATGATCCCACGATTTGTTTCACAAGCCCACATCGTCGCTATATTGCATCGTCACAGAGAAATGTTCAAATTGTGATTGCTAGGTGTGGGTTCAATCCCTCTGCATGCCACGATCTCANCATCCCAAATCTAAGTTGACTCATCTCTCCCTCCAACTTCTTCTTCAAATCACCTACTTTATTTAGCCATCTCCCCCAGTATAATTTTTTATCACGAAGGCGGAAACTTATAGTTGTCGCTTCCCGACTAGCTCTCATCTCGAATGTATCGCAAGTCAGTGTACAACTATACCAAGTGATCTCGTCTTTTGGTAGGAGCAGCTTCTATATGATTTTGTCATCATTGTATTGCAGCTTCCAATTTGATCGGACTGCGACATATCATGATCCCACGATTTGTTTCACAAGCCCACATCGTCGCTATATTGCATCGTCACAGAGAAATGTTCAAATTGTGATTGCTAGGTGTGGGTTCAATCCCTCTGCATGCCACGATCTCACGTTGCGTTGTTCGATCACGCTTCCCTTGTTGCTTCGCAACTACCTCTAATCGCGACTAGATCATGATGACGGAATAGGAGGGGGAGAAAGAAGGAAGTTTCATGTCTCTTTACGCCGCGATCCCCTTGTTGTCTTCTCCACAAAAATTTGTAACCGTAATCCCGTTGTTGCCTTCTTTGCGAAGAAAGGAGAATTTTCAAGTCTCTAAAAGTAATGATTTCGTCATAACCCCCACTCNATAGGAGGGGGAGAAAGAAGGAAGTTTCATGTCTCTTTACGCCGCGATCCCCTTGTTGTCTTCTCCACAAAAATTTGTAACCGTAATCCCGTTGTTGCCTTCTTTGCGAAGAAAGGAGAATTTTCAAGTCTCTAAAAGTAATGATTTCGTCATAACCCCCACTCTTTTTTTTTCCATAAATTCCCGGAAATCTACAACTCTGATACCAACTTGTTAGGAACTGACACAGATTTCCACACAAAAATTAGGGCCAAACAATTTTGTTTTTCTTCACTAAGAAAAACAACACAACATATTAAAGATAAACACCTATCGAGAGGTAGGCGATCTTTCCCAAATTCTACAATTTGAAAGGTAGGAAATCTCTCCTAGACCCTAACCCTAAGACTCAAGAACCCAATCTTATGCATAACTCTAACTCTAAACATATTAGTCCTATTTATGCTAAATAGTAATAAATGATAAAAGATAAAATTGCCCTTAGGCTGGACACCAACATAACAAAATAACCAAAATCAAGTTCAATTTTTATCCAAATCATATCATATCATGTTATATTTATCATTTTCAGCGTGGAGGTGTGCTTATCCAAAAATGGGGCAGGTCTTCTGCTGCATCAACTTCTGTCTCAATTGTTGATGCCATAAGGTCCCTCGTTACCCCAACTCCAGAAGGCGATTGGTTTTCATCCGGGGTACGTCTATCCAATTTTTCTTCATTATTCCGTTGAAGAAAAATTTAAAACAAAAAAAGCTAACTTTTTTTCATGGTTCACAATAGAAACATAAATGCTGCAAAACTTTCAGTTCGTTGCCAACATTAAACTTTATTTTAATGGCAAAATTACAGGTTTACACCAATGGAAATCCTTATGGTATTGCAGAGGATATTGTCTTCAGTATGCCATGCAGATCAAAGGTCAGCAACGCATCATTTCATATTGCTAATGTGCTCTTTTTGGAGATGGATCTTAGCAGTTGACCATTCTTTCTCAGGGAGATGGCGACTATGAACTAGTTAAGGATGTAGTTATTGATGATTTCCTTCGTGAACGTATAAAAAAGGCAAGTTCGTTTTTCAGAATCGGCTTTCATGTCTTTACAGTGTCAGTTTAACAAAGTTTTCCTTCATCAATTTTTCAGACAGAAGCAGAGTTGCTTGCTGAGAAAAGATGTGTTGCTCATCTTACAGGGGAGGTAAAATGTTCATTCCTTGTGCACACCTGTGTTAAATCAAATTTTACATACAGGCCATCCAATTCCTATGTATTTACATGTCTAACACCTAAACTTTGCTTTTTACGTTTATACCACCGAATTCTTTCATATCACATCAAAAATAGTACCATTTTAAACTTAAAAATTGAAGTTTTATGTGTTTGATATGCAAATTGATAAGAATTAAGTGGTGTGTCTGTAAATCTTCCTAAATCTGATCTATTCACTAATTTTGCACAGGGCAATGCATTCTGTGATCTTCCTGAGGACACCATGCTTCCTGGAGAGATGTAGGACTTCAATGCCGGGGTTTCTTCATTTGGTCTTATTTCAGGAGAATCATTTTCCAAGTAACGAGTTTGGAGTAACAGAGATGCCTTCGATCAAAATAGTAAGTGTGCTATACTATGTTTATGTACAAGATAAAGAAGCATAATGGCTTCTTGGTGAAAGTGTTGGCATGCATTCAAATTTTGTATCATGTTACATGTGCGAGTCCTACGTCTTATGTCTTATTTATTCACTGCTTCAATGGTATATATGTAATTCATTTAAAAATAGTTACAATAATGTTTACAGAAAAATTTGGAAAATGCATCACAGGGGAAGCAGAAAGAGGGCTGGGTACTAACCTTAAGGCATATCAAAATTAAGACTTCAAACTTATCTTTCAGTCTTTCTGACCAACAATAATTTTGAGTGTTGGTGAGAAGGGCTGATAAAAATTGCTTAAAGTTGGGAAACCAAAATTGACCTTTTATAAATAGAATTATTTCCTATCAAAGAATTAATTACTCTCTCAATATTAAGAAACTCTTAAAATTAAGGGTAGATCTAATATTCATCCTCATGTTTTGGCTACACTTCTGCTCAAGCATATGGAACTTCTTTCATTGGTTCCCTCTCAAGTTCATTTTAGTCTCATTCTCTCTAGAATCTTCATGATATAAGCTTTCTAGGACACTCGACATGGTTTGAGATCTCTCATTTTGAATCTTAATGTCAATCACATATGATGCTCTCCTTCTTTCATATTACAATGTGGAGCTGTCACCTTGTGTAGCAATTTCATATCATTGTTCAGGAAAAATATTATTATTGTATAATACCATAAAAATAATTTTACTTACACTAACCTTGTGTTATGTACATTGATTTATAAAGTTCTTTATTAAACAATGAAACGTGCTATTTCTGAAATTTTTAAGCACCATTGAGAAGAGCTTTAGTCTATCATGCACATAGTAAAGCCTGTAAACTAAATAGTCATTGTCATTTGAAAGGGGGACTTTATGGGTTGGAAATGAAATTATTTGATAAAAAAAAAACTACTTCATTTCATTGATGATGGGCATATATGGATCCTTATAAGTTGCAGCATTTATAAATAAATTCTCAGACTTCATATATTTACAAATAGAACCATCTCAACACTCCCCATCAAGATTAACGAAAGATATTCACTAAGCCCATCTTATCATATAATTTATCTAACTCCACCGAGCTAAGTGCTTTAGTGAGGCAGTCAACCACCTGCTCTTCAGTAGCTACATGACTTTAGTTCCAACAGCCTGTTATTCAGCCTCTCCTTGATAAAGAATCTATCAATCTCCACATGTTTTGTTCTATTGTGTTGCATCGAGTTGTTAGCAATGTTGATTGCCGGCTTTTTGTCTCACCAGAACATCATTTGAGTTCTCTGATCCACTTTGAGTTCAACCAACAAGGTTTTATCCACATCTTCTCAGCAACTCTTAAAGTGTTGGCTCTGTATTATGCCTTTGTTGTTGATCTTGCTACAACTGAGTGTTTCTTGCTCTTCTACGAGACCAAGTTGTCACTTCTAAACATGCATTCTGGTGTGGATCGCATGTCATTAGCTCAATTTGCCCGGCCAGAATCATAAAAACTCTCAAAAACTACATGCCCATTCTTCTTTAATATTAATCCTTTCCTTAGAGCATTCTTATGCAATGCTTCAATATGGTCTTTCCTTGTATCATGTATTTAGTGGCTCACCATACTTACTGCAAAAGAAATATTGGGTCAAGCGTGGCACAAATAGATCAGACTGCCCACCAGACTCTGGTACCTCTTACGATCAACTGATTCACCTGTCTTTGTACTGAGCTTGACCTTCTGATTAATTGGAGAGAATATAGATTTGCACCCCCGCATACCTGTCTCCGTTAGAAGATTCAATACATATTTTCTCTAGGATAGGACCATTCCCTCGGGTCCATGGGCCACTTCCCAAGAAAGTATCTAACCTGTCTCAGGTCCTTTACCTCAAATTGGTTCACCAATCTTCCCTTTAGTCGAGCAATCTTTGAGTCATCATCACCAGTGATAACTATGTCATCCACATACACAACAAATATGGCAGTGTGACCTTCATGTTGCTGAAAGAACACCCTTTGATCTGCATTGAGTTGCTGATGTCAACCATCACAATTCTAAACTTATCAAAACAAGAGATTGCTTCAAGTCATACAACGACTTTCTGAGCTAACACATCTTGTCCATTGTCTGAGATGTATTGAATCCTGGTGGTATCTCCATATATACCTCCTCCAATAACTCCTCTTGAAGAAAGACATTTTTTACATCCAGTTGGTGGAGTCTCCATCCACCATTCACTGCCACAGAAACCAGTGTCATCACCTTGCTCATCTTTGCTACCGGTACAAAGGTTTCATCATATTCAATATCATACGCTGGCTATACTATTTTGTCACTAATAGTGCTTTGTACCTATCCACCTTCCCTTCTAGAGTTTGTTTTACTGTGAAGATTCACTTGCATCCAACTGTCTTCTTTCTTACTGGTAGTGGTACAATCTCCCTTGTTTTATTTTCATCAAAATCTTCAAGCTCTTCATGCATCGTCGCTTTTCACTTGGGCTCCTCTTTAACTACCTCCCAACACTTGGGTATAGAGACCAAGTACAATGATGCAATGAATGCTCTATACAAATGCGAGATGTTAAAATAAAAAACAAAGTTTGCAATAGCAAGTTCCCACCCAAAATGATTAATAGGTTGTCTCGCATTGTTATGGGATGTACTCCTTAACGTGTGTGTGGGGGTGGGGGGTATGAGTGGATGGAGAAGGAATAATATCACTTGAGAGTTTTGAATCAAAGGTGGATGGTGGATGGTGTAGGTGTCTCAATAGTTGGGGAAGACCTGGACAAGGGACTTGTTGGTATTACGAACTTTGTTCCCTCAGTTTGCTTCTTTCTCTGTGTATACACCCTTAGCTCGCCTTCAACCTGATTCCCACTACCTCTGGGGTCAATCTCTTCATTTTTCATCTCCTCATTTGATTCATCCCACATCACAGAACATAACATTTCTCACACTTGCATCACTCCATCAATACTACTGCTCACTCTCTCTTGTCTCATATCTCTAATGGTTGTTAAGTCACCGAATGGTGAATTCACCTCTGGAGTGTAGTATGATTCAAACTCTCTGAATGACACATTCATACTCACGAAGAGTCTCTTCTCAATCGGGCTCCAACAGACATAACTCTTTTGAGTAGCAGAATAACTCACAAACACACATTTCACAGCTATGGGTTTCAAATTCCCTACAGATGGTCTGTTGTTTTTCACAAAACATACACATCAAAATATCGACAACCATTCATAGAACTAGTAGGACAAGATCCCGATACATCATAATGTATCAAATCAAAATTACCAGAGTTCCTATTCCTAAAACATACATAAGAGCTCTTAGTGAGCTTGCCAAACTCACAAGCATCACACACTAGTTTCTTCTTATTTGGTTTTTCATAAATAGATGGATGAAATTGACTCATTAAATTAAGACTAGAATGTCCTATACGTCTGTGATGTAGTAGTAACACATCCTCGACGTTTCTACCCAATTCTCCTACTACAACACTTTCTAGAGTTGGGTCCATCCCCTTTCAATCAAAGTACTAGAGTCCGTTATACCACATTCCAGTCTCATGTGTACGACTCGTCCCTTTCTCTTGGAAGATAACCTGAGGAATATCAAAAGGAGCAATACATTTTAACTAAAGAATAATAACACTAATGGATAAGAGGTTTACTGGAAAAGAAGAAGCATGCAAAACATTGTGCAAAGTTATATGATTGGTACATCTCATTGTTCCCTTACGAACTACACTTTGTGATGTACCATCGATAGGCTGTATATTCTCTGGTACTACTAGATGAGTATATGAAGAGAACTCTCTAGCAATACCTGTCACATGACGAGAAGCACTGGAATCTATCATCCATTATGATGATTTTATGGTGGAAATAGAGGCAAGAGCAAGTGTGTCATCATTGTCTTTGCTGGAGCGAGCATAAGTGGCAATATTACCCCTTGAGGTCGATGGATTTGAAATGTGATCGACTCTATCTCTTATTGCTTTCTATTTCCTCTTCAACAGCTTCAAAAGCTCTTGATTCTCACTAGTAAAGATCACATTTGTTTATACCTCGTCCTCTGCTATCATCAAATTTCCTCGGTACCTCCTCTCCCACCTTTCCAACTCACACAACCACGACCACGACCACAACCTCTATCTTATTTGTGTCTACTTGTCTTTTTCTACTTAGGTGGCTTAGGACAAGCCCTACTCAGATGACCAACTTCACCACAGCTGTAGCACTTGCGAGTCTCCTCTTGGACACCTCGCAACAACCAATGTTGACTGTGCATTCGAAAAACCTCTCGACTCAGAGTGTAGCTTCATTTGACTCTCCTCCTGTATCATCACGACAATAGCCTCATCTAGTGTAAGAATAGTCTCCTCAGTAGGGCTGTCAAAATGGCTAGTTGTTCGCGAACAACTCGTGTTCGGATCATTAAAGATGCTCGTGTTCGACTCGTTCGCTAAGTTAACGATCTTTNTAAACAATGAAACGTGCTATTTCTGAAATTTTTAAGCACCATTGAGAAGAGCTTTAGTCTATCATACACATAATAAAGCCTGTAAACTAAATATTCATTGTCATTTGAAAGGGGGACTTTATGGGTTGGAAATGAAATTATTTGATAAAAAAAAAATTACTTCATTTCATTGATGATGGGCATATATGGATCCTTATAAGTTGCCGCATTTATAAATAAATTCTCAAACTTCATATATTTACAAATAGGACCATTTCAACACTCCCCATCAAGATTGACGAAAGATATTCACTAAGCCCATCTTGTCATATAATTTATCTAACTCCACCGAGCTAAGTGCTTTAGTGAGGCAGTCAACCTACATGACTTTAGTTCCAACAGTCTGTTATTCAGCCTCTCCTTGATAAAGAATCTATCAATCTCCACATGTTTTGTTCTATTGTGTTGCATCGAGTTGTTAGCAATGTTGATTGCCGACTTTTTTTCTCACCAGAACATGAGTTCTTTGATCTACTTTGAGTTCAACCAACAAGGTTTTATCCACATTTTCTCAGCAACTCTTAAAGTGTTGGCTCTGTATTATGCCTTTGTTGTTGATCTTGCTACACCTGAGCGTTTCTTGCTCTTCTACGAGACCAAGTTGTCACTTCTAAACATGCATCCTGGTGTGGATCATATGTCATTAGCTCAATTTGCCCGGCTAGAATCATAAAATCTCTCAATATCTACATGCCCATTCTTCTTTAATATTAATCCTTTCTTTAGAGCATTCTTATGCAATGCTTCAATACTTTCTTTCCTTGTATCATGTATGTAGTGGCTCACCATACTTACTGCAAAAGAAATATTGGGTCAAGTGTGACACAAATAGATCAGACTGCCCACCAGACTCTGGTACCTCTTACGATCAACTGATTCACCTGCCTTTATATTGAGCTTGACCTTCTGATTAATTGGAGAGAATGCAGATTTGGACCCTCGCATACCTGTCTCCGTTAGAAGATTCGATACATATTTTCTCTAGGATAGGACCATTCCCTCAGGTCCATGGGCCACTTCCCAAGAAAGTATCTGACTTGTCTCAGGTTCTTTACCTCAATATGGTTCGCCAATCTTCCATTTAGTCGAGCAATCTTTGAGTCATCATCACCAGTGATAACTATATCATCCACATACACAACAAATATGGCAGTGTGACTTTCATGTTGCTGAAAGAACACCCTTTGATCTGCATTGATTTGTTGATGTCAACCATCACAATTCTAAACTTTTCAAAACAAGAGATTGTTTCAAGTCATACAACGACTTTCTGAGCTAACACATCTTGCCCATTGTCTGAGATGTATTGAATCTTGGTGGTATCTCCATATATACCTCCTGCAATAACTCCTCTTGAAGAAAGACATTTTTTACATCCAATTGGTGGAGCCTCCATCCACCATTCACTGCCACAGAAACCAGTGTCCTCACCTTGCTCTTCTTTGCTACTGGTACAAAGGTTTCATCATAGTCAATATCATACGTCTGGCTATACTATTTTGCCACTAATAGTGCTTTGTACCTATCCACCTTCCCTTCTGGAGTTTGTTTTACTGTGAAGATTCACTTGCATCCAACTGTCTTCTTTCTTATTGGTAGTGGTACAATCTCTCATGTTTTATTTTTATCAAAATCTTCAAGCTCTTCATGCTTCGTCGCTTTTCACTTGGGCTCCTCTTTAACTACCTCCCAACACTTGGGTATAGAGACCAAGTATAATGATGCAATGAATGCTCTATACAAATGCGAGATGTTAAAATAAAAAAAAAATTTGCAATAGCAAGTTCCCACCCAAAATGATTAATAGGTTGTCTCGCAGTGTTATGGGATGTACTCCTTAACGTGTGTGTGGGGGGCGGGGCTATGAGTGGATGGAGAAGGAATAATATCACCTGAGAGTTTTGAATCAAAGGTGGATGGTGGATGATGTAGGTGTCTCAATAGTTGGGGAAGGCCGGGACAATGGACTTGTTGGTATTACGAACTTTGTTGCCTCAGTTTGCTTCTTTCTCTGTGTATACACCCTTAGCTCGCCTTCAACCTGATTCCCACTACCTCTGGGGTCAATCTCTTCATTTTTCATCTCCTCATTTGATTCATCCCACATCACAGAACATAAAATTTCTCACACTTGCATCACTCCATCAATACTACTGCTCACTCTCTCGTCTCATATCTCTAATGGTTGTTAAGTCACCGAATGGTGAATTCATCTCTGGAGTGTAGTATGGTTCAAACTCTCTGAATGACACATTCATACTCACGAAAAGTCTCTTGTCAATCGGGCTCCAACAGACATAACTCTTTTGAGTAGCAGAATAACCCACAAACACACATTTCTCAGCTCTGGGCTTCAACTTCCCTACAGATGATCTGTTGTTTTTCACAAAACATACACATCAAAATACCGACAACTATTCATAGAACTAGTAGGACAAGATCCCGATACATCATAATGTATCAAATCAAACACACCAGAGTTCCTATTTCTAAAACATACATAAGAGCTCTTAGTGAACTTGCCAAACTCACAAGCATCACACACCAGTTTCTTCTTATTTGGTTTTTCATAAATAGATGGATGAAATTGACTCATTAAATTAAGTCTAGAATGTCCTATACGTCTGTGATGTAGTAGTAATACATCCTCGACGTTTCTACCCAATTCTCCTACTACAACACTTTCCAGAGCTGGGTCCATCCCCTTTCAATCAAAGTACTAAGAGTCTGCTATACCACATTCCGGTCTCATATGTACGGCTCGTCCCTTTCTCTTGGAAGATAACCTGAGGAATATCAAAAGAAACAATACATTTTAACTAAAGAATAATAACACTAATAGATAAGAGGTTTACTGGAAAAGAAGAAGCATGCAAAACATTGTACAAAGTTATATGATTGGTACATCTCATTGTTCCCTTACGAACTACAGTTTGTGATGTACCATCGATAGGTTGTATATTCTCTGGTACTACTAGATGAGTATATGAAGAGAACTCTCTAGCAGTACCTGTCACATGACGAGAAGCACTGGAATCTATCATCCATTATGATGATTTTATGGTGGAAATAGAGGCAAGAGCAAGAGTGTCATCATTGTCTTTGCTGGAGCGAACATAAGTGGCAATATTACCCCTTAGGGTCGATGGATTTGAAATGTGATCGACTCTATCTCCTATTGCTTTCTATTTCCTCTTCAACAACTTCAAAAGCTTTTGATTCTCACTAGTAAAGATCACATTTGTTTATACCTCGTCCTCTGCTATCATCAGATTTCCTCGGTACCTCCCTCTCCCACCTTTCTGACTCACACAACCACGACCACAATCCTAACCTCTATCTTATCTGTGTCTACTTGTCTCTTTCTCCTTAGGTGGCTTAGGACAAGCCCTACTCAGATGACCAACTTCACCACAGCTGTAGCACTTGCGAGTCTCCCCTTGGACACCTCGCAACAACCAATGTTGACTGTGCATTTAAAAAACTTCTCGACTCAGAGTGTAGCTTCATTTGACTCTCCTCCTGTATCATCACGACAATGGCCTCATCTAGTGTAAGAATAGTCTCCTCAGTAGGGCTGTCAAAATGGCTCGTTGTTCGTGAACAGCTCGTGTTCGGATCATTAAAGATGCTCGTGTTCGACTCGTTCGCTAAGTTAACGATTTTTGTTCGTGTTAGGCTCGTTTTGGCTCAAAATACTACTCATCAATTATATATATAATTATATATNTATATATATATATATATATATTGATGAGTAGTATTTTTAAAAAAATTAATTTACTACAAGGCTAAAAAGATTTATAATCAATTAAAAGTATTAATTAAGAAAATAGAATAAAATTTATTAAATTAGATTCAGATGATGTTTTAATATAAACAATAGCTTTTAAATCTTCTTCCAACCCTTAACATCTTATGAATACGTGATTAGGGTTGTCAAAATGACTTTTTGTTTGTGAACAACTCGTGCTCGGCTCGCTAAGCAAACAAGCCGAACACGAACACATTTTTTGAGATCGAAATATAAACGAGTTGAACACGAGTTGAGCCTAGTTTCGCTCATGTTCGACTCGTTTACACCCCTACTCCTAAGCTAAGGCGAATCGATCTCTTCTGATCAAAGGCTGCGTTTAGATGAGCCAGAAATTGCATAGTTTTCATCTATACAAAGATCTTTCCCTTTTTACACCCCAGATCATCACAACTTGACATACGTGAGAAGTGATCAAGATCTTGCCACAACTGCTCTAGATTTATGAAGTACCCCTGAATCGATCTGTCACCCTGAACCATTGTCTCAATCTCTCGTTGAATCTAAAATACCATCATGTGGTTCTCAGCTTCAACATAGCTCTTCAGCTTCGCCCAAATGCCGCTCACTTTTCGAATGTCGTCCATTGATGAGGCAATCAATGGAACCATCGAGTTGAGTAGACATGTGTAAAGCATGGAATGTTTGGTCCTCCACTCATCCCTCTTGACATTGTTACTCATTGGCTTGAATCTCTTCAGGCATCCTTTTAGTCTCTTCCCTACTAGAGCAGCCTCGATCTGACGTGGCCACCTCAGATACGTGACCGGTCCATCGAACTTCAGATCCACGTGAGGGAGATCTATTTTCACCCGTGTCGGAGCATGGGCTGAGATAGTGGCTCTCATAGGGACACTAGCTCTCTGTATGAGCCTGACCAAGACCTTTAGAATTTTAGGATCCATTTTCCCCAAAAGTGTCAATTCCTTACGTCTTGCACTTTCTCCATCTCACATCCCACGACTTCCTTCCTACAGGTTCGTTCAATCCACTTTGCTTTAGTCCGCACAAAGCCACAACCCTTTTGCCCCATACACCAAAGAGTCTGAGTTGAAGCCTTGTGGCACTTCAAAGTTAGATTCCTCTTCATATTCTCTGTTCACTCAGTCCTTCACGCTCAAACAGAAGACCCGTTTCCTGGCACCAAAGTTCTCTGCTCTGCCTCGCACCCAGGCATGCCTTTCCTACCTCTGCACATGTGAAGACCTTTCTCCTCTTCAATCCTGACTGTCATGATCCCGTAGAATCCTTCCCAACACTCGTCTGTCGCGATTTGTGAAGGAGAGGGAGATCGATCCTTGTCTCTACATTGATCGTGTCTGTCGTGATTTGCGGGAGAAGTAAGATTATGTATGTCATGATTTGTCTGCTCTATGTACCGATCGAGTTGCACCATCGTTCCTTCTCCTAACTCTGCCTTGCCCACTATCGTCGTTCCTTCGCACGTTGTTGTTACCTTAAGTCACTGAAGCCTTCGCCGCGACCTATCGAGTGCAAGAAAGGCTGCTAGGGTTAGGGTTGGGGCTCTGATACCAAAATGAAATTATTTACTAAAAAAAAAAAAAACCCTCCTTCATGTGATTGATGATAGGTTTATATGAAGCCTTACAAGTTGCAACAATTATAAATAAATTCCTAGACTTCATCTATTTACAAATAAGACCATCTCAGCAGTTGGTTATAAACTTCTTCTAATTGTCAATTAGGAGATCTTCTTGTCCATCTGATAGAAAAGTCAAATTGGCAACTAATTCCATGCTAATACAAAGAGAGTTCTTACAAACAAGTAAAAATTCTCACAATAGTTCATTCATTCCTTTTTGTGAATTTTTTGGCAATGTGTTCTGTCTTGTTTCTCTCAATGTCACCTAATTTATTTTTGTTTTAAACATACTTGTATAGCCAATGACCTTCCCCTCATTAAAAAAATCAAAAAAGATTTCAAACTTAATTGTTCCTTATATAATACATCTTATTATATCATGCCAAAATTCAGATTTATCTTTATACATAAATCGTGTTCCTTTTTGGGCCAAATTATAATTAGATGCTCACCATCTCTTGTAAAGGTTGCCACACAATAGACTCTTTCCTCTATGAGATGTTCAACAAATTGTATTGATTGTTGTTCAAGTAAGTCTTGTAAATTATTTTCATTTAAAATTGAAGTTTCTAGAATTAGTTGCTCAATATTCATATGATTTTGATGGATTTTATTTTTACAAGTAGTCTATTTTTGATGTCGGAATGGTATTAAAAATATGATTTTTCTTAAAGATTGAGTTTTGGAGTTGATCACTCTCATTAACCAAATTCCACACCCCACCCCACCCCACCCAACTAGAGAGCTTTCCTTAGATATTTTATTTATACTAGCAGGGGACAAACAATTAAACTGATATTCCTTGGACTTATATCTAAAAACATTATTCAGATCTATATGTGGAAGTAGTAAAAATTTAAATTTTGCAATCTTAAGATTTTAGGTATTGACTGGCTTAGGACCCGTTTGGGATAGCTTATAAATGCGGGGGCATTTTTTAAAACGTTGTGATACCGTTTAGATCGTGTGTTTGGCTCGCTCATCCGAAAATGTGGTTCTATTTTTACACTAAACGCAAGCCGCGGGTCGCCCGCGGGTCGCGTTTCAGGATAAACTGTTTATTCTGAAAAACATAATCTGACCCAAACGCAACCTTAGTTGTGAAAAGCCTAAAAAGTAATAAGATTTTAGAATCTAGATCTATAATAATCAAATTTTGTCCTCTGGTCCAAACAGAATAAAGGTGTGTTGTGTGGGGGCTGGTGGGTTTGCCAAAAGCCTTAGAAATTTTTTAGTAAGATTATAGATTCTAAATCTACCAAAATCAAAGTTATGCTCTGGTCTGAAAAGAAAAATAAAAAGTGGTCATATAAAAAGGAATCAATCTTTGAAACTTGTCTATAATGGAAGAGAAAAATTCCACCTCCAATTTTCCACACTATCTTGCGCCATAATATAGCAGTTGATGAGCGCTGCGATTAATATAATTAAGCTTAAGGGCTCGTTTTGGACAGCTTATAAATGTAGGGGTGTTTTTTAAAATGCAGTGGTACCATTTAGATCGTGTGTTTGGTTCGTTTATCCGAAAACGTGGTTCCATTTTTACACTAAACGCAGGCCGCGGGTCGAACCTTGCGGGTCCCCCGCGGGCCTTACACTAAACGCACACTGATGGTCGAACCCCGCGGGCCACGAATCAAGATAATCTGTTTATTCTGAAAAGCACAATCTGCCCCCAAACACACCCTAAAAATTTTGCAATGATTCCTTTAGTAGAAAGATCAGCATTGGGTTGAACTGCCTCTCTCATGAAAAACGTGTGAAGATATCATATAGGACGTTAATGGGTGAGTACAATCAATAAAAGAAAATAAAAGTAAACATATCACAGCCAAAATTTGATTAGGATGGGTGCTAAAATCTTTATGTTTGTTTTTGAGATATACGCATGCACCCATTTGAATATAAATTCAAATTTTCAAAATTAAAATGCATTTTAACCCAATTTTTCTCCTTCATAACTTGGGANGTCAATTAGGAGATCTTCTTGTCCATCTGATAGAAAAGTCAAATTGGCAACTAATTCCATGCTAATACAAAGGGTGTTCTTAGAAACAAGTAAAAATTCGCACAATAGTTCATTCATTCCTTTTTGTGAATTTTTTGGCAATGTGTTCTGTCTTGTTTCTCTCAATGTCACCTAATTTATTTTTGTTTTAAAAATACTTGTATAGCCAATGACCTTCCCCTCATTAAAAAAACCAAAAAAGATTTCAAACTTAATTGTTCCTTATATAATACATCTTATTATATCATGCCAAAATTCAGATTTATCTTTATACATAAATCGTGTTCCTTTTTGGGCCAAATTATAATTAGATGCTCACCATCTCTTGTAAAGGTTGCCACACAATAGACTCTTTCCTCTATGAGATGTTCAACGAATTGTATTGATTGTTGTTCAAGTAGGTCTTGTAAATTATTTTCATTTTGAATTGAAGTTTCTAGAGTTAGTTGCTCAATATTCATATGATTTTGATGGATTTTATTTTTACAAGTAGTCTATTTTTGATGTCGGAATGGTATTAAAAATATGATTTTTCTTAAAGATTGAGTTTTGGAGTTGATCACTCTCATTAACCAAATTCCACACCCCACCTCACCCAACTAGAGAGCTTTCCTTTGATATTTTATTTATACTAGCAGGGGACAAACAATTAAACTGATATTCCTTGGACTCATATATAAAAACATTATTCAGATCTGTATGTGGAAGTAGTAAAAATTTAAATTTTGCAATCTTAAGACTTTAGGTATTGACTGGCTTAGGACCCGTTTGGGACAGCTTATAAATGCGTGGGCATTTTTTAAAACGTTGTGGTATCGTTTAGATCGTGTGTTTGGCTCGCTTATCCGAAAACGTGGTTCTATTTTTACACTAAACGCAAGCAGCGGGTCGCCCGCGGGCCGCGTTTCAGGATAAACTGCTTATTCTGAAAATCATAATCTGACCCAAACGCACTCTTAGTTGTGAAAAGCCTAAAAAGTAGTAAGATTTTAGAATCTAGATCTATAATAATCAAATTTTGTCCTCTGGTCCAAACAGAATAAAGGTGTGTAGTCTGGGGGCTGGTGGGAATGCCAAAAGCCTTAGAAATTTTTTAGTAAGATTATAGATTCTAAATCTACCAAAATGAAAGTTATGCTCTGGTCTGAAAAGAAAAATAAAAAGTAGTCATATAAAAAAGAATCAATCTTTGAAACTTGGCTATAATGAAAGAGAAAAATTCCACCTCCAATTTTCCACACAATCTTGCGCCATAATATAACAGTTGGTGAGCGCGGTGATTAATATAATTAAGCTTAAGCGTCTGTTTGGAACAACTTATAAATGTGAGGGTGTTTTTTAAAACGTTGTGGTACCATTTAAATCGTATGTTTGGCTCGCTTATCCAAAAACTTAGTTCCATTTTTACACTGAAGGTAGGCCGCGGGTCGAACCTTGCGGGTCTCTTGCAGGCCTTACACTAAACGCAGACCGAGGGTCGAACCCCGCAGGTCGCTCGCGGGGCGCGTTTCAGGATAAGCTGCTTATTTTGAAAAGCACAATCTGCCTCAAACACACCCTAAAAATTTTGCAATGAGTAGAAAGATCAGCATTGGGTTGAACTGCCTCTCTCATGAAAAACGTGTGAAGATATCATATAGGAGGTTAATGGGTGAGTACAATTAATAAAAGAAAACAAAAGTAAATATATCACAGCCAAAATTTGATTAGGATGGGTGCTAAAATCTTTATGTTTGTTTTTTGAGATATACGCATGCACCCATTTGAATATAAATTCAAACTTTCAAAATTAAAATGCATTTTAACCCAATTTTTCTCCTTCATAAATTGGGGCAATCACATGGACCATCCCAAACTTGCTATTTATAAATCAATCACTCAAATATTAAAATGCATAGTAAAATCTCAACCCATAATTTTCATTTTTATCAAATTATCAATAATTTGATTGTGGCATGCCTAAATTTATCGGTTTGACAGTTCAAAAAGATCAACTGGGGTCNTTTTCATTTTTATCAAATTATCAATAATTTGATTGTGGCATGCCTAAATTTATCGGTTTGACAGTTCAAAAATATCAACTGGGGGTTAATGTGTAAATATCTATATTTTGGGTGGTTTATATATAATTATCTCTATATCACATGCATGCCACCGGATTCCTATGTATTCAGATATCGAACACTAAAACTTTGATTTTTATGTACAGGCCATCCCATCCCTAAGTTTAGGTGGGCTGGCTTGTATGTGAAAATCAAAGTTTAGGTGCTTGATAAGTGAATAAATAGAAATTGGGTGGCACATATGTTAATATCCCTATATTATATTGTTATATATTATCATGCAATGCTATTTTATATTCATAGAACTGGATCTGTAGATATTTGTCTTTCAAAGATGCTTTCCCTAGAAAGTTCAACATTGGGTGTCTCCCTCATGAAAAACATGTGCCCTTATATTAGGAAATATAAGGAGATTATTTGGTGATTGGAATTAATAAATGAAAAAACAGTGCCGATATCCCAACCAAAATTTTATTGGGGTGGGTAGGGCTCGAATATAACTCGAAGCTTATTGCTCATCAATCGATTTGAATTTTAGTTCTAATCGAAATAAACTAGCCAAGGTATGAGACAAAACTTTAGATTTAATTTTTTTCAAGCCAATCTCGCACTGAAACGGATCCAAATAACTCAATTTTGCTAGTTAGTTTCAATCAAAGCCTATTTTGAGCTGAGATAGATTCACAAATAACTAAATTTGAGCAAAAGCTCGTTTTGATTTCAAACGGGATTGGGCTGAATTCCATTTCTAGCTAACTTGACTTGAAATCGAATATGACGAGCCACGAGCCAATTTTGAACCACACTAAATTTGTTTGAGCCGACTCCTGCTCGACTAGAAAACATATCGTTAAGGGTGGGTGCTACAATCCTTATATTTGTTTTCAGATGTAGTTATGCGCTCGTTTCAAAGTAAATTTAAAAATTTAGATTACTAATTCATTTTTACTTTAATCTTTCTCTGTAATAAATAGTTTATGTATTAGATCTATAAGGATATATTATATTACATTAATTTGATCAGTACAAAGTACATTATTTATGTAACATATATTAAAAGTTATCATCTATGCTCATAAGTTTTTGCAGTTGAGAATGGAAACTGATCATTGTGCCAAATGTTTTGAGGTATAGCTCACTCATACATGAAATCACTCTATTATGGTATTTGAATCATAATAGTTTAAATATGAGGATGAATTTTCTAGGGCTAAGATTTTATGGTTTGCAGTAGAGAAATATTGCAGAAATATATTATGATATACAGAATATGATTGTAATTTAAAAATAAATTTTATAAAATCATAATTATAATTGTTTTGTTCTTTGGACCCATGACTAGTTTCTGAATCGAATAGGAGCAATTTAAAAGACGATTAAAAAGTTTCACTAAGAAGGCGTTTACGAAAATGATAATAAATTTCTCTGTGTTTAGTTCTAGCGTGAAAGACTTAATTTTTGGCAAGTTTCGTACCACATATATTGTCACAATATATAGTGACGGGGTATTGTATGTCAGCTTGAAACTCTTTTACTAATTGTCGTAGCCATATGAAATCTATTGTAGTAGAAGCAAGTGCTTCATATTCGGCTTCAGTAGAAGATTTAACGAAACTTGATTGTTTCTTTACTTGCCAAGAGACCAAGATAGAAACCAAATAAGAGTAATATCTAATGATTGTACAACGATCGATTTGATCACTTGACCAACTTGCATCAAAATAGGAAGTGAGAACAAGTGGTCCTGAGCTAAGACGAATGCCAATGTCGAGGGAGCCTTTAATGTAACCTAGAAAACATCAATATGTGAAGACTAATGAAGTTGTTGGGAGAGTTGATTAATGGCGAAGGTGATATATGGTTTCGTAAGGGTAAGATATTGATGAGATCCTATGAGATGTTTGTAGAGTTGATGGTTGTCAAATGGTTGTTGATATTCAAGCACATATTTGATGGTGGAAGAGATCAAGTTTGGAAGTGCTTTACAATTTGTCATGCAGGCTCTTAGAAGAACTTTAGTACCATAGTGTTTTTGAGAGAGAAATAGCTTGTCATGAGTATGAGTGTGAACATCCAAAAAATTAGGGACCACACCAAGATTCTTCATGGAGAATTTGTTTTGTAAGTCTTGCAATAATTGTTGAATGAATGTATTACTATTTTGTATAAGCAAAATAGCATCTACGTACGACAAAAGATAAGTAGATATTGAATCTTTGTTATGATAAGTAGAAAGGGGTCCGCTTACTATAAACAAATCCACAACTTAAAAAGTGTTTTATAAAAGTGTTAAACCACTCCCTGACTGCTTGTTTTAGGTTGTTCGTAGCTTTTTTTAACAAACATGATGAGGTAGCTTGGGAGTGGCATAACCTGGTGGTTGTTTCATATAGATAACTTCATTGATATTACCATGTAAAAAAGGCATTAGAAATATCTAATTGAAGAATTTTTCAATTGTGGTGAATAACAATAGTAAGAAGGATACAAATTGTGGGAAATTTAGCGACGGGACAAAATGTTTCATTGTAATTAAATCTATATTATTGTTGAAAGCCTTGAGCCACAAGTTTAATTTTATATCTAGCAATAGATTTGTCTGGATGTCTCTTAATTCTATATGTACACTTGCATCCAAGAATTTTTTGTTTGAGGGTTGTGGAACAAGAATCCAAGTTTCCTGACATTTAAAGCTTTTAATTCCTCTTCCATAGCCGACTTCCAGTGTGAATATTTAGTAGCTTGTTTGTAGGTAGTAAGTTCAAGCTCAGAAGCTATAGTGTGTTGTAAGCTAAAGTGACATTTGTGGGGAAGATGACCGGACTTGGATCGGGTGACCATAGGATGATAGGTGCCAGAATGACAATTTTGGTAGCACGTATATTTTATAGATTGGAGAATCAATAGAGGTGATATTGAATTAGATTGAGAAATGGCTAATATTAGAATGTGAATGAGTTTTTGGCATGGATCGGATAGTGGTTGATGTTGAAAAGGTGAGTTATGAATGATATTAGTAGGTATTAGGGTGAGTGGCATAGTTTGAGTAGGGCGTTGATTGGCTGTAGATGTACAATTCAAAATTTTGTAAGGGAAATTATTTCAAGGAAGATAACATCCATGGAGATAAGAGTTTTGCTAGTGGTAGGATTAAAGCACTTGTACCCTTTTATATTGTAAAGATAGTCAATGAAAACACATTGAATTGATCTCAGTTTTAATTTGTTTCGATAAATAGCATGAATTAAAGGATAACACACACAATCATATACTTTGAGATGATGATAATCTATGTAAGAGTTGAAAAGGAAAGTTATTATTAGTGTTAATAGAGGGCATTCTATTAACCAAAGTATATGGCATTGAGCACAGTTTCAACTCAGAAAGGCAGGAAGATTTGAGTCAGCTAAAGATGCACGAGTGATATCCAATATGTGCCTGTGGTTACGTTCCACGATGTTATTTTGTTGAGCGGTATGGGGATAAATTATTTGATGGATAATATCATGATTATTAAGATATTGTGTGAAAGAGTAGTTCTTGTACTCATCACTACAATTGGTTCATAAATTTGTTATATGAGTACTAAATTAAAGTTCAACATGGTTTTTAAATTTCAAAAAATGAAAAAAAAAAAACTTCATATTTGTCAATCATATTAAACAACTGAGAATATCGTGACTAATTTTCTAAGAAAATTACATGGTATCTGTAGCCTTAAAACGAAGAACATGGGGAAGACCCCCAAACATCAGAATGAATAAATTCCAAAGATTGATAAGTATAATTACTAGAATGAGAAAAAGGAAGATGATGAAGCTTCACAATAGTACAAGAATTACAAAATAAACTTTTGTTAGAAAGAAAAATAGTTGGTGTGGCCATCAGTTCCCCGATCCTCAACAATCTACTTAAATCTCTCCCCCAAAGAACTTTCTAAAAACCAAGACTTGCCACTGGGGGATCCTCTGAATCTGACACCTCTCTTTTCCGAACGGGCATTTTCTGTCTCTCCTCGCCTCCAAGGTAGGGTTCACGTCTCATTTTTGCAAAGTTTTTTTTGCAAGTGATCTTACAAAGACTTAAGGAACCAGACTTGCCCATCATAACGTCATGAAGAAACAAGTGATTCTGGCTGAAAAAATACAAAGCAAGATGAAGAGACCAGCACCTTTTATGTCCTATTTATAGGAAACCAAGGGCACGACAAGGAGTTTCAATTATTGTGCCATTTAAGTAATTATATATATTGTCGGTTACCATAAATAAGATTTTCTTGTTCTTATTGTTGTTGTCATCACCAAGAAGCAAGAGAATCGATGAACAAGATATCTCCATAGAAAACCTGTCAACACTAATCTCAAAGGAATCCAATGGAACCTGAAGATGTGATGGAGCCAATGTAGGGTCCTCCTAAGAAAACTGATTCACGCGGTACTCAGACTACAGTCTTCTATTAAAGGAAATTGACTCAAAGAGTTAGAAAACTTATCGATAATCAAAATCAACGGGGTATCATTAAGGTGATCGACTAACTCTCTCCCGACCAACGTCATCCAGACGACAGACCAACAATATCTGGCTGACATCTTTGAGGCGACTGTCTAACCACATCTTTGTCGTCGATCGACCACTCGGTCCAATCAAAATGAACAACCGATAAGATTAGTTGCCCATTCCAACTGACCAGGAGATCAAGTCGAGGATTCCAAGAAACCTCTGGGTCACACTAAAACCAAATACCTTTAATACCCCGTTCAGTCCCTATCAAAATAGGAGTTACCATGTAATTTTAAGGGTCATTACTTCTTTGTCTACAAATAGGAGATCATGCTAAGAATAAGTGAGGGTTACACGGTTTTAGTCAAAAAGGTGGATAATGGTCAATATACATGTTCTAAGATAATATTCTCTTTCTCTATTTATGCTTTATTCCTTGAATGTGACCCACATTATTTTCTTGGATTCAAGGGCAAGGAATACAAAGTTCTTGAACAGTTTTAAATGCTTTTCTCGTTCTAATACATTTAAACCTTAAAAGATAAATTATTTCGAATTACTATTTTCTTCATAAGTAATTTTTTTTAAAAAAAGTCATATCGAGATCTAATGACTGAAGTTTGATCAAAAGGAATCTAATTTTAGGACACTTATTTAATAAAATTAAGGACTCGGAATAATTTTATAAACACTTGGTTTACAAATTAAATACACTTTATCTTATAATTTCTATCATTTTTTTTTCAAATTTTGAAATTAAATTGCCTTTTATAAATGCAAAACTGATTTCAATTTTTTTTAAGAAAATAGATTTTATTAATTTTTTTTTATTTTATTTTTAGGTCACATTCCATAATTTAACTTGGAAGAATTTCGATGAGCGGATCATGAGTTGATACATAAATATGATCTGTTTTTATGATTAATAATATTTGAAAATATATTAATTTGAGTTTATAAAATACATTTTATTATTCAAAACACAGCTATCAAAGCCCAAACAATCTTTACATAATTTACATATTCAACTCATATAATCCATTTTAGATGGTCAACATTAATTACAACAAAATTATTTAAAAAATACTTCAAATTTCAAACAATAAATTTTAACCAACTAAAATAAATTTAACAATCAGAATCTATAAAAATGTGCATTGCAGGAAAAAAAATATTACATCAAGACTCCGCACGTAGAGCTCCGTGCGGAGTCCAATGAAATTATGTTGTGAAGGTGATCGGTTCAGTAACATAAGGAAATATTCTCCTCGTGTTATTCATGTGTTATTGTGTGTTATTCATGTGTAATTGTATGTTATTCAAGTGTTACTGTGTTCTGGGAATATTCCCGGTGTTATAATAACACAATAACACATCAATAATACTTGAATAACACACAATAACACCTGAATAACACAAGGGGAATATTCTCTTGTGTTACCGAGCCGATCACCTCCACAACGTAATTTCATTGGACTGCACACGTAGCTCTACGTGCGAAGTCCTGATGTTATATTTTTTCGCATTGCAGAGTCAGCAAAAAAGAAAATAATATGTAAAAATAAGCTTAGAAATGATTTAATTTACTTAATTTAGCATTATTGATAACATAAATTTAAAAAATAAATTCAATATTTTATAAACTTATTTTAATCAAATATTTTATCATAATATGCTGGCTATTTTTTCTCTTAATATAATAGTCAAAGTATGATTTTGCTAAGGTGAATTGCATGAGTTTTCACCATATATCTTGGTAACATTAAAATGGCTATAATGGCAAGTAAATATTTTCGGCATGTAAGTCAAAGGAGATGAACCAAATTCAACTACCGACTGATAAGGCATTATCTTGTTAATTAAACTATATAGTTGTGAAGATGATAAGGTCCTTCTTCCATAAACTTAACCAAGAGGTTTATCTACCTAATGCAAGGCCAAGTGGTGTTGAAATTTATTTATGATAGTAACTTAATTAGTAAGCATGATCATAACATTCTCACTTATATGTATTTTTTAAATATTCATAGTATCCTGAAGGAGATTGCGTATGAGAAAAATCAATTGATTGAAAATTTTCTTCCTAGCTAGTTGTGATCTCGTATAGTGTAAGGATAGATCAAGTCAATGACTTATATTTTTTTAGATCCTTTGCAAAATTAAAATCCATGATCTACTCCTTGCCCTAGTTTTCTCTTTGTTTGTCAAACCTATATTGTTCCTCTTGGAGACAATAAGTTTTACTTAATAACTCTCTAATATTTTGTCATAGTTTCACCATTTGATTGTATGTCATACTTGTTGCATCAGCTATATCTAATTTGGTAAATTATTAAGCACATGAGACATCCAACATCACTTGCATACAAATCAATATCCATATACCTCTGACCTTCCTAGGTTGAGGGTGATTGTGAGACTGAAAACTTAAATTGCAAACCTGAATGATTCAAAATGGATTTTAGTATTTATGTTCATGCAAAACTATATTCATTGCTTCACACTCACTACTTGATGGTTGCCTCCACAAAAATCTCAACAAACATGTAGAAAAGGATGGCATTGGAGATGAAAGTAGTTATCTACCTTTGATTTTCTTGGCTAGGTCAAGTCATTTGGAATATTTAGCTAAAATTAGTTCATTTAATTTTATTGATTTGGTGCAAAACTTTGAAAAAGGTCAAAGGGGTGGCTTATTAAGTAAAAGTAGCNCTATTGTGGTATTTGAATCATAATAGTTTAAATATGAGGATGAATTTTCTAGGGCTAAGATTTTATGGTTTGAAGTAGAGAAATATTGCAGAAATATATTATGTTATACATAATATGATTGTAATTTAAAAATAAATTTTATAAAATCATAATTATGATTGTTTTGTTCTTTGGACCCCTGACTAGTTCCTGAATCGAATAGGAGCAATTTAAAAGACGATTAAAAAGTTTCACTAAGAAGGCGTTTATGAAAATGATAATAAATTTCTTTGTGTTTAGTTCTAGCGTGATGGGGTACTGTATGTCAGCTTGAAACTCTTTTACTAATTGTCGTAGCCATATGAAATCTATTGTAGTAGAAGCAAGTGCTTCATATTCGGCTTCAGTAGAAGATTTAACGAAACTTGATTGTTTCTTTACTTGCCAAGAGACCAAGATAGAAACCAGATAAGAGTAATATCTAATGATTGTACGACGATCGATTTGATCACTTGCCCAACTTGCATCAGAATAGCTAAGACGAATGCCAATGTCGAGGGAGCCTTTAATGTAACCTAGAAAACATCAATATGTAAAAACTAATGAAGTTGTTGGGAGAGTTAATTAATGGTGAAGGTGGTATATGGTTTTGTAAGGGTAAGATATTGATGAGATCCTATGAGATATTTGTAGAGTTGATGGTTGTCAAATGGTTGTTGATATTCAAGCACATATTTGATGGTGGAAGAGATCAAATTTGGAAGTGCTTTACAATTTGTCATGCTGGCTCTTAGAAGAACTTTATTACCATAGTGTTTTTAAGAGAGAAATAGCTTGTCTTGAGTATGAGTGTGAACATCCAAAAAATTAGGGACCACACCAAGATTCTTCATGGAGAATTTATTTTGTAAGTTTTGCAATAATTTTTGAATGAATGTATTACTATTCTGTATAAGCAAAATAGCATCTACGTACGACAAAAGGTAAGTAGATATTGAATCTTTGTTATGATAAGTAGAAAGGGGTCAGCTTACTATAAACAAATCCACAACTTAAAAAGTGTTTTATAAAAGTGTTAAGCCACTCACTGGCTGCTTGTTTTAGGCTGTTCGTAGCTTTTTTTTAAAAACATGCATGATGAGGTAGCTTGGGAGTGGCATAACCTGGTGGTTGTTTCATAAAGATAACTTCATTGATATTACCATGTAAAAAAGGCATTAGAAATATCTAATTGAAGAATTTTTCAGTTGTGGTGAATAACAATAGTAAGAAGGATACAAATTGTGGGAAATATAGCAACGGGACAAAATGTTTCATTGTAATTAAGTCTATATTCTTGTTGAAAGCCTTGAGCCACAAGTTTAATTTTATATCTAGCAACAGATTTGTCTGGATGTCTCTTAATTCTATATGTACACTTGCATCCAAGAATTTTTTGTTTGAGGGTTATGGAACAAGAATCCAAGTTTCCTGACATTTAAAAGCTTTTAATTTCTCTTCCATAGCCGACTTCCAATGTGAATATTTAGTAGCTTGTTTGTAGGTAGTAAGTTCAAGCTCAGAATCTATGGTGTGTTGTTGGCCAAAGTGACATTTGTGGGGAAGATGACCGGACTTGGATCGGGTAACCATAGGATGATAGGTGCCAGAATGACAATTGTGGTAGGACGTATATTTATAGATTGGGGAATCAGTAGAGGTGAGATTGAATTAGAGTGAGAAATGGGCAATATTAGAATGTGAAAAAGTTTCTGGCATGGATCGGATAGTGGTTGATGTTGAAAAGGTGAGTTATGAATGATATTAGTAGGTATAAGGGTGAGTGGCATAGTTTGAGTAGGGAGTTGATTGTATGTAGATGTACAAGTCAAAATTTTGTAAGGGAAATTATTTCAAGGAAGATAACATCCATGGATATAAGAGTTTTGTTAGTGGTAGGATTAAAGCACTTGTACCCTTTTATGTTGTAAAGATAGCCAATGAAAACACATTGAATTGATCTCAGTTTTAATTTGTTTCGATAAATAGCATGAATTAAAGGATAACACACACAATCATATACTTTAAGATGATGATAATCTATGTAAGAGTTGAAAAGGAGAGTTATTATTAGTTTTAATAGAGGGCATTCTATTAACCAAAGTATATTGCATTGAGCACGGTTTCAACTCAAAAAGACAGGAAGTTTTGAGTCAACTAAAGATGCACGAGTGATATCCAATATGTGTCTGTGGTTACGTTCCACAATGTTGTTTTGTTGAGCGGTATGGAGATAAATTATTTGATGGATAATACCATGATTATTGAAATATTGTTTTGTTGTTCTACAATTGGTTCATAAATTTGTTATATGAGTATTAAATTAAATTTCAGCATGGTTTTTAAATCTCAAAAATTGAAAAAAAGAACTTCATATTTGTCAATCATATTAAACAACCAAGAATATCGTGACTAATTTTGTAAGAAAATTACATAGTATTTGTAGCCTTAAAACGAGAACATGGGGAAGACCCCCAAACATCAGAATGAATAAATTCCAAAGATTGATAAGTATAATTACTAGAATGAGAAAAAGGAAGATGATGAAGCTTCACCATAGTACAAGAATTACAAAATAAACTTTTGTTAGAAAGAAAAGCACTTGGTGTGGCCATCAGTTCCCCGACCCTCAACAATCTACTTAAATCTCTCCCCCATAACTTTCTAAAAACTGAGACTTACCACTGGGGGAAATCTAAGGATCCCCCTTGATCCTCTGAATCTGACACCCCTCTTTTCCGAAGGGGCATTTTCTGTCTCTCCTCGCCTCCAAGGCAGGGTCACGTCTTATTTTCGCAAGGTTTTTCTTGCAAGTTACAAAGACTTAAGGAACCATACTTGCCCACCATAGCGTCATGAAGAAACAAGTGATTCTGGCTGAAAAAATTCAAAGCAAGATGAAGAGACCAGCACCTTTTATGTCCTATTTATAGGAAACCAAGGGCACGACAAGGAGTTTCAATTATTGTGTCATTTAAGTAATTATATATATTGTCGATTTCCATAAATAAGATTTTCTTGTTCTTATTGTTGTTATCACCACCAAAAAGCAAGAGAATCAATGAACAAGATATCTACACAGAAAACCGTCAACACTAATCTCAAAGGAATCCAATGGAACCTGAAGATTTGATGGAGCCAATGTAGGGTCCTCCTAAGAAAACTGATTCACGCGGTACTCAGACTAAAGTCTTCTACTGAAGGAAATTGACTCAAAAGAGTCAGAAAACCTATCGATAATCAAAATCAACGGGGTATCATTAAGGTGATCGACTAACTCTCTCCCGACCAACGTCATCCAGACGACAGACCAACAATATCTGACTGACATCTTTGAGGTGACTATCTAACCACATCTGTGTCGTCGATCAGCCATACGGTCCAATCAAAATAGACAACGAATAAGATTAGTTGCCCATTCCAACTGACCAGGAGATCAAGTCGAGGATTCCAAGCAACCTATGGGTCCCATTAAAACCGATTACCTTTAATACCCCGTTCAGTCCCTATTAAAATAGGGGTCACCATGTAATTTTAAGGGTCATTACTCCTTTGTCTACAAATAGGAGATTATGCTGAGAATACGGGTGGGTTACACGACTTAGTCAAAAAAGTAGATAGTGGTCAATATATTTGTTCTAATTTAATGTTTCTTTCTCTCTTTATGTTTTATCCCTAGGATGTGACCCACATGATTTTTTGGATTCAACGGCAAGGAATGCAAAATTCCTGAACAGTTCTAAATGCTTTTCTCGTTCTAAGACATGTAAATCTTAAAAGATAAATTATCTAGAATTACTATTTTCTTCATAAGTAATTTAAAAAAAAAAGTCATATCGAGATCTAATGACCGAAGTTTGATCACAAGGAATCTAATTTTAGGACACTTATTTAATAAAACTAAGGACTCGGAATAATTTTATAAACACTTGGTTTACAAATTAAATACATTTTATCTTATAATTTCTATAATTTTTTTTTTCAAATTTTGAAATTATAATGTCTTTTATAAATGCAAAACTGTTTTCAACTTTTTTTTTAAAAAAATATATTTTTTTATTATTTTTAGGTCACATTCCATAATTTAACTTGGAAGAATTTCGATGAGCGGATCATGTGTTGATACATAAATATGGTTAATAATATTTAAAAATATATTAATTTGAGTTTATAAAATACATTTTATTATTCAAAACACAGCTATCAAAGTCCAAACAATCTTTACATAATCTACATATTCAACTCATATAATCCATTTTAGATGGTCAACATTAATTATAACAACATTATTTAAAAAATACTTCAAATTTCAAACAATAAATTTTAACCAACTAAACTAGTCAGAATCTATAAAAATGTGCATTGCTGGAAAAAAAATATTACATCAGGACTCCGCACGTAGAGCTCCTCGCGGAGTCTAATGAAATTATGTTGTGGAGGTGATCGACCCGGTAACACAAGGAAATATTTTTCTCGTGTTATTCAGGTGTTATTCATGTGTTATTGTATGGTATTCATGTGTTATTGTGTTCTGGGAATATTCCCGGTGTTATAATAACACAATAACACATCAATAATATTTGAATAACACACAATAACACATGAATAACACAAAGAGAATATTTTCTTGTGTTACCGGACCGATCACCTTCACAACTTAATTTCATTGGACTCTGCACGTAGCTCTATATGGGGAGTCCTGATGTAATTTTTTTTTTTTTTTTGCATTGCAGAGTCAGCAAAAAGGAAAATAATATGTAAAAATAAGCTTAGAAATGATTTAATGTACTTAATTTAGCATTATTGATAACATAAATTTAAAAAATAAATTCAATATTTTATAAACTTATTTTAATCAAATATTTTATCATAATATCCTGGCTATTTTTTCTCTTAATATAATAATCAAAGTCTATGATTTTGCTAAGGTGAATTGCATGAGTTTTCACTATATATCTTGGTAACATTGAAATGGCTATAATGGCAAGTAAATATTTTCGGCATGTAAGTCAAAGGAGATGAACCAAATTCAACTACCGACTGATACGGCATTATCTTGTTAATTAAACTATATAGTAGTGAAGATGATAAGGTCCTTCTTCCATAACACTTAACCAATAGGTTTATCTACCTAATGCAAGGCCAAGTGGTGTTGAAATTTATTTATGATAGTAACTTAATTAGTAAGCATGATCATAACATTCTCACTTATATGTATTTTTTAAATATTCATAGTACCATGAAGAAGATTGTGTATGAGAAAAATCAATTGATTGAAATTTTCCTTTCTAGATAGTTGTGTTCTCGTATAGTGTAAGGATAGACCAAGTCAATGACTTATATTTTGTTAGATCCTTTGCAAAATTAAAATACATGATCTACTCCTTGTCCTAGTTTTCTCTTTGTTTGTCAAGCCTATATTGTTCCTCTTGGAGACAATAAGTTTTACTTAATAACTCTCTAATATTTTGTCATAGTTTCATCATATGTTTGTATATCATACTTGTTGCATCAGCTATATCTAATTTGTTAAATTATTAAGTATATGAGACATCCAACATCACTTGCATACAAATCAATATCCATATACCTCTGACCTTCCTAGGTTGATGGTGATTGTGAGACTGAAAACTTAAATTGCAAACCTGAATGATTCGAAATGGATTTTGGTATTTATGTTCATGCAAAACTATGTTCATTGCTTCACACTCACTACTTGATGGTTGCCTCCACAAAAATCTCAACAAACATGTAGAAAAGGATGGCATTGGAGATGAAAGTAGTTATCTACCTTTGATTTTCTTGGCTAGGTCAAGTCATTTGGAATATTTAGTTAAAATTAGTTCATTTAATTTTATTCATTTGGTGCAAAACTTTGAAAAAGGTCAAAGGGGTGGCTTATTAAGTAAAAGTAGGTTGATCCTAGGCTTTGAATACTTGTTTCAACTTAGGTGTGATAATAATGATCTATAAACCAATTCAACTCATTAAAGATCAAATACTTGACCGAAAGGGGTTTAATTGATTTGTAGGATGGGCCTTAAGGTCTTGAATTGAGTTATGGGTTCTTAGGACTCATGGATTCATCTAGTCAATAGGAAAGTCCACTAAGGATCCGATGAGAGAGCTCATATGCTAAGATTGGTTCTTAGGCTAGGGGTGAATAAGAGCATGTCAACCTTATAGAAAACAAGGTCAACATTACTTAAAGAATTTTAATAATTACACAAGTTCATAAATATGTATGTATAATATATCGTGGTACATCAATCATAATGAATCTATTTCTCAAGCATATTATGGTTATTTCATTTTCTCCTTTGCAATTTTCACTTAAATCTTCCGAATCAAATATTTTTGACAATAATATCTTTTATAGGTATAATGAATTCAAGTTTTTTTTTTTTTGAAAAGTACAACACTCTAGCTTTGGAAAGCACCACTAAAATGACCTATATTATGACACCTCAAAGCGGGCAGTGTATTTTGTTGTCATAACTAAGTATAAAACTAATTGTCCTAAGGAGACGGGTTCTCCTCAAGCAACCTATCTATGGAGCTGAATCACCAGAACAAGTTGCAATAGTTGTGTGGTCCCTTTACATGTATACTTTTCAAAATTTTTGTTAACTTATAATAACTCTTGGTTCATGAGCCACTTATGACATTAACTTGCTTTTGGGGAGACAAAATTTTTTTAAAAAAAATATTGATTTTCTAGTAGTGTTGAAATTCGTTCATTAATATTCTAAGATCAAATTATTTTAATCAATTCTAACATCTTAACGTTGTTGAATTTGATTCTAAATTGTATAATCTCTTAAGCGCTCATAGCATCATTGTTGGAGGTTAGAACCAATTCATCATTGTTAGCCCCTTCGCTAGTTTTCCAAGTTTAACCTTGTTTAGCAAGGTAAATTACCATGCTTAATCTCGAACTCATTTTACTACCTTCCAAGTTTGAACAAAAGCATGATCTAAAAATCAATTGATTCCATCATAAATTTTAAAGATTCATTTAAAAAAAATGGTGAAATTCCCCTCCCAATATTTATAAAAAGACCATAATTCTACACATTTTAAACATAAGAAAATATGTATAACTAAGAAGTCAACAGGTCATAAATAATAAATTTCAAAGCTTTGGATACCTTTTAGATTGCTAGCTATTCTTTTTTCTATTGTTCTCAAATCCATCTTGCCTTGTCATGTTTAAGTCACTATAATCCTTCTTTCATGAAAATGGTTGTCCCAATAATTTTCAATCATCAATTCAGCTCAATTCATCCATCACAATCTTTTTTAAAATAAAATATATATTTTCATACTTAAATTTATGACACTTATTAAACTTTTAGTGTTATGTAAATACATAAAAATTGTATGGTATATATGTTTACATAAAGTATCAGATGTCATATTGCACTTGTTTATAAAAAAATTACAAGTGAAACGAGTTGTGTCGAACTCGAGTTACTCACAANCTTGTCATGTTTAAGTCACTATAATCCTTCTTTCATGAAAATGGTTGTCCCAATAATTTTCAATCATCAATTGAGCTCAATTCATCCATCACAGTCTTTTTTAAAATAAAATATATATTTTCATACTTAAATTTATGACACCTATTAAACTTTTAGTGTTATGTAAATACATAAGAATTGTATGGTATATATGTTTACATAAAGTATCAGATGTCATATTGCACTTGTTTATAAAAGAATTACAGGTGAAAACGAGTTGTGTCGAACTCGAGTCACTCACAGCTTGATTAATTAATCGAGTTCGAGCTCAAACTCAAGCTTAATTCTAAAGGTTTGAATTAGCTTACTTATTATGAAAAACAAGAAAAAATATTTGTTCAAGTTAATCTTAAAATAAATGACAAATAGAATGAACAATTAAAAAATAAAAAGTTCAAAATTAATTGATATAAAATATTTTTATCAACTTAAAGATAGAACTTGAATTTTAAAATATTTCAGTGTATTTTATATTGATTATTTTATAAATGAGCAGACTTGAGCTTTACGTGTTAACTCATCTAGCTCAATTCATGAGTCATGAGTCATTTATCGAGCTGAACCTGAGCCAGCTCATGAGCCACATTGGCTCAATTATACCTCTAATAAGATTTGCCGAAGAGCTCATAAAATNTCAAGTTAATCTTAAAATAAATGACAAATAGAATGAACAATTAAAAAATAAAAAGTTCAAAATTAATTGATAAAAAATATTTTTTTTGTAAATATTTTTATCAACTTAAAGATAGAACTTGAATTTTAATATATTTCAGTGTATTTTATATTGATTATTTTATAAATGAGCAGACTCACAAATACGATATACTTGAGCTTTACGTGTTAACTCATCGAACTCAATTCATGAGTCATGAGTCACTTATCGAGCTGAACCTGAGCCAACTCATGAGCCACATTGGCTCAATTATACCTCTAATAAGATTTGCTGAAGAGCTCATAAAAAATAATTTCTTCCTCCACTCTTTCCACACCAAATCAGACACGTGCACCATTTCACGCATCATATGAATTCATCACCACCGTACATTTTTCATCACTCCGCGTCCACCAACTACCCGAACTTACCCTCGCTCGTACATAAGAAACGAAGGTTCTACGGATCGGACGGCCAACATTGCGTCGACGGCGAATCCATTGACGTTTCAACAACACCAACGAGATACCGCACCACGTGCTTCTAGACCAGAGCCGTGTTTCGCTACCCAGAAGTGACGATGAGCCGCAACCGCACAAGTGCTTGGGATAGCTTTTGGCGGTGGCCTCGGGCTGTGACAACGAAGCTTTTTTTTTTTCCCTCTTTTTTTCGTGCGTCAGAAAAATAAATAAAAATAAAAAAGCCTTCGGCCACCAACTTAATCCAATCGCAGGACGACAAGTCATGCAGTGCTTATTCTAGTGCTTCTAATCAGGATGAGTTTGTTTACATAAGAAGATTATGACTTGGACTCTGTTTTATATTGTTATTCCATTCGTTTGATTTTGTGTAATACTCTCCGAAATTATCGGGATTTGACGATATGTCTACATTTTTAATAGCGGGTAAACGCACTAATTTAAAATGAAAAATATATTATATATGGATAATCTTATGCGCAGACAATCAATCTCGTTGGAACATACGTGATTGGTTGTCCGCATATATAGAGTCTGTTTGAAGTAGTTGCAACTGTGAAGCTGCTGAAGAATAAACTACTATTCAAAAAATTATGGTAGCTATGATAATTTTTTTTTTTTTAAAAAAAGTCAAACTGTAGTATTCTAGCAACTACTGCAGGTAGTCATATCTGTAGCATTTTGAAAACAAGGATAAATGTCATTTTTGTCAAACAGAAAAAACATGATACAGTACCACGTCGACACCGTAACGTCACACCAAACACACCCATAATTATTTGTATGGAATGTTTTCTCTATTAAAAGAGTGCTGAAAGCATGACCCATAGTTTTGATAGCTATGGTCATATAAAATAATTGAGCGGTGACTTTTTTCGTATTTACCACCGTCAGAATCTGAGATTTGAATACTTATAAAAAAAAAAAGTGATATATTTATTATTAATGATACTAATGGCAATTAAAAACATATGCCAAATATAAAGAATCAATCAAGTTGCATTGAAAAAATGAAAAAGTTAAATATTGTCGTGTTTATCATAAAAGTCTTATGTCTGATTTGATATGCCACGTTGAATTAACTATGAAATGTGAAAAGTGTTTGTGTCGGAAGATGATTGTGTGCTAACTAAAAGTGAGTGGGAAGATTGATTGAAAGAACTCTCAAGTGTTTCCTGGTGAATATTTTTACGAGCTAAAAATAAAATTTTGAAAATTGTTCACAAATTAGACGGTCTTGAGCTTCTTTTACCTTTTATATATATATATATATATACCAGCTAGTAATCTAGCCTTGGTCAGTCAGTCAGACCAGATCAAGAAAGCTAACAAGTCTTTCAAATTGAATTATTTAAGAATGAGAAAAAAGATATTTATCGATCTGGACTCAAAGCTCATTCATTTGCTATAATTTGCGTTTAGGATATCAATAAGTTATCATGCCAACCAATCTAATTAATATGGCATCCATACCATCAACAATGTGGCAGACCACAAACATACCCAAGGAAAGTTTAAGATAGAGTGTATGTCGAACAANTATATATATATATTGTCGGTTGCCATAAATAAGCTTTTCTTGTTCTTATTGTTGTTGTCACCACCAAGAAGCAAGAGAATCGATGAACAAGATCTGTACACAGAAAACCTATCAACACTAATCTCAAAGGAATCCAATGGAACCTGAAGATGTGATGGAGCCAACGTAGGGTCCTCCTAAGAAAACTGATTCTCGCAGTGCCCAAACTACAATCTTCTACTGAAGGCAATTGACTCAAAGAGTCAAAAACCTACCGATAATCAAAATCAACGGGGTATCATTAAGGTGATTGACTAACTTTCTCCCGACCAACGTCATCTAGACGACCGACCAACAACATCTGGCTGACATCTTTGAGGCGACTGTCTAACCACATCCGTGTCGTCGATCAGCCATACCATTCCAACTGACCAGGAGATCAAGTCGAGGATTCCAAGAAACCTCTGGGTCCCATTAAAACCAATTACCTTTAATACCCCGTTCAGTCCCTATTAAAATACGGGTCACCATGTAATTTTAAGGGTCATTACTCCTTTGTTTACAAATAGGAGATCATGTTGAGAATACGGGAGGGTTACACGGCTTAGTCAAAAAAGTAGAGAATGGTCAATATACCTGTTCTAATATAATGTTCCTTTCTCTCTTTATATTTTATTCCTTGGATGTGACCCACATGATTTTTTGGAGTCAACGGCAAGGAATGCAAAATTCCTGAACAGTTCTAAATGCTTTTCTCGTTCTAATATATTTAAACCTTAAAAGATAAATTATCTCGAATTACTATTTTCTTCGTGAGTAATTTTTAAACCTTAGAAAAAAAAAAGCCATATCGAGATCTAATGACTGAAGATTGATCGCAAGGAATCTAATTTTATGACACCTATTTAAAAAAAACTAAGAACTCAGAATAATTTTATAAACAGTTGGTTTACAAATGAAATCCACTTTTTCTTCTAATTTCTATCAATTTTTTTTTTCTTTCAAATTTTGATATTAAAATGTCTTTTATAAATGCAAAACTTTTTTCAACTTTTTTTAACAAAATATATTTTATTATTATTTTTTTTTTATTTATAGGTCACATTCCATAATTTAGGGTCCGTTTGGGGCAGCTTATTTGGTGCGGTGGCGTTTTGAAAACGCACTTGAGCTGTTTGGGTAAACTGCGTTTTGGCAGCTTATGCATTTTCAAAATGTTGAAAACAGCGTTTTCACACCGCACATGTCTATGTGCGGTGACAGCTTTCTGGCTGCGGTCTGGTTTTTCCAAAATAAAAATAAAAATTTATAATAGCTACCGCACTTAACTTACCAGCAGATTATTTTTAATCAACTTATCAGCTGATTATTCAATAAGCTGCAGCTGCCCCAACCAGACCCTAAACTTTGAAGAAATTCGATGAGCTGGCCATGGGTTGATAGATAAATATGATCTGTTTTTATGATTAATAATTTTTAAAAATATATTAATTTGAGTTTATAAAATACATTTAATTATTCAAAACACAGCTATCAAAGTCCAAACAATCTTTACATAATTTACGTATTCAACTCATATAAACCATTTTAGATGGTCAACATTAATTATACAAAAATTATTTAAAAAATAATTCAAATTTCAAACAATAAATTTTAACCAACCAAACTAAAGTTAATAATCATAATCTATAAAAATGTGCATTGCAGGAAAAAAATATTACATCAGGACTCCGCACGTAAAGCTACGTGCGGAGTCCAATAAAATTACGCCGTGGAGGTGATCGACCTGGTAACATAAGAGAATATTCTCCTAGTGTTATTCAAGTGTTATTGTGTGTTATTCATATGTTATTGTATGTTATTCATGTGTTATTGTGTTCTAGGAGTATTTCTGGTATTATAATAACACAATAACACATCAATAATATTTGAATAACACACAATAACACTTAAATAACACAAGGGGAATATTCCCTTGTGTTACCGAGCCGATCACCTCCACAGCGTAATTTCATTGGACTCCGCACGTAGCTCTACGTGCGGAGTCCTGATGTAATATTTTTTCGCATTGCAGAGTCAGCAAAAAAGGAAAATAATATGTAAAAATAAGCTCAGAAATGATTTAATTTACTTAATTTAGCATTATTGATGACATCAATTTAAAAAAAAATTCAATATTTTATAAACTTATTTTAATCAAATATTTTATCATAATATGCTGGCTATTTTTTCTCTTAATATAATAATCGAAGTCTATGATTTTGCTAAGGTGAATTGCATGAGTTTTCACTATATATCTTGGTAACATTAAAATGGCTATAATAGCAAGTAAATATTTTCGGCATGCAAGTCAAAGGAGATAAACCAAATTCAGCTACCGACTGATACGGCATTATCTTGTTAATTAAACTATATAGTAGTGAAGATGATAAGGTCCTTCTTCCATAACACTTAGCCAAGGGGTTTATCTACCTAATGCAAGGCCAAGTGGTGTTGAAATTTATTTATGATAGTAACTTAATTAGTAAGCATGATCATAACATTCTCACTTATATGTATTTTTTAAATATTCATAGTACCCTGAAGAAGATTGCATATGAGAAAAATCAATTGATTGAAAATTTTCTTTCTGGCTAGTTGTGTTCTCGTATAGTGTAAGGATAGACCAAGTCAATGACTTATAATTTTTTAGATCCTTTGCAAAATTAAAAGCCATGATCTACTCCTTGCCCTAGTTTTCTCTTTGTTTGTCAAACCTATATTGTTCCTCTTGGAGACAATAAGTTTTACTTAATAACTCTCTAATATTTTGTCATAGTTTCACCATATGTTTGTATATCATACTTGTTGCATCAGCTATATCTAATTTGGTAAATTATTAAGTACATGAGACATCCAACATCACTTGCATACAAATCAATATCCATATACCTCTGACCTTCCTAAGTGGATGGTGATTGTGAGACTGAAAACTTAAATTGCAAGCCTGAATGATTCGAAATGGATTTTAGTATTTCTATTCATANAGGTCTTGAATTGAGTTATGGGTTCTTAGGACTCATGGATTCATCTAGTCAATAGGAAAGTCCACTAAGGATTCGATGAGAGAGCTTATATGCTAAGATTGGGCCTTAGGCTAGGGGTGAATAAGAGCATGTCAACCTTATAGAAAACAAGGTCAACATTACTTAATGAATTTTAATAATTACATAAGTTCATAAATATGTACGTATAATATTCCGTGGTACATCAATCATAATGAATCTATTTCTCAAGCATCTTATGGCTATTTCATTTTCTCCTTTGCAATTTTCACTTAAATCTTCTGAATCAAATATTTTTGACAATAATATCTTTTATAGGTATAATGAATTCAAGCATTTTTTTTTTTTTTGAAAAGTACAACACTCTAGCTTTGGAAAGCACCACTGAAATGACCTATATTATGACACCTCAAAGCGGGCGGTGTATTTTGTTGTCGTAACTATGTATAAAACTAATTGTCCTAAGGAGACGGTTTCTCCTCAAGCAACTTATCTATGGAGTTGAATCACCACAACAAGTTGCAATAGTTGTGTTAAGTTATAATAACCCTTAGTTCATGAGCCATTTATGACATTAACTTGTTTTTGGGGAGACAAAAATTTTGTTTTAAAAATATTGATTTTCTAATAGTGTTGAAATCTGTTCATTAATATTCTAAGATCAAATTATTTTATTCAATTCTAACATCTTAACGTTGTTGAATTTGATTCAAAATTGTATAATCTCTTAACTGCTCAGAGCATCATTGGTGGAGGTTAGAACCTTTGATTCAAAATTTGTTAGCCCCTTTGCTAGTTTTCCAAGTCNCATTTGGAATATTTAGCTAAAATTAGTTCATTTAATTTTATTGATTTGGTGCAAAACTTTGAAAAAGGTCAAGCTTATTAAGTAAAAGTAGGTTGATCCTAGGCTTTGAATAATTGTTTCAACTTAGGTGTGGTAATAATGATCTATAAACCAATTCAGCTCATTAGAGATCAAATACTTGGCCGAAAGGGGTTTAATTGATTTTGTAGGATGGTCCTTAAGGTCTTGAGTTGAGTTGTAGGTTTTTAGGATTCATGGATTCATCTAGTGAGTAGGAAAGTCCACTAAGGATTCAATGAGAGAGCTCATATGCTAAGATTGAGCCTTGTTAAGTTATGGGTTCTTAGGATTCATGGATGTGAATAAGAGCATGTCAACCTTATAGAAAACAAGGTCAACATTACTTAAAGAATTTTAATAATTACACAAGTTCATAAATATGTATGTATAATATATCGTGGTACATCAATCATAATGAATCTATTTCTCAAGCATATTATGGTTATTTCATTTTCTCCTTTGCAATTTTCATTTAAATCTACCAAATCAAATATTTTTGACAAGAATATATTTTATAGGTATAATGAATTCAAGCATTTTTTTCTTAAAAAGTACAACACTCTAGCTTTGGAAAGCACCTCTAAAATGACCTATATTATGACACCTCAAAGCGGGCGGTGTATTTTGTTGTTATAACTACGTATAAAACTAATTGTCCTAAGGAGACGGGTTCTCCTTAAGTAAACTATCTATGGAGCTAAATCACCACAATAAGTTGCAATAGTTGTGTGGTCCCTTTACATGTGTACTTTTCAAAATTGTTGTTAACTTATAATAACTCTTGGTTCATGAGCCATTTATGACATTAACTTGTTTTTGGGGAGCCAAAAATTTTGTAATAAAAATATTTATATTATAATAGTGTTGAAATTTGTCCATTAATATTCTAAGATCAAATTATTTTGATCAATTCTAACATTTTAACATTGTTGAATTTGATTTGAAATTGTATAATCTCTTAACTACTCAGAGCATCATTGGTGGAGGTTAGAACCGGTTCATCATTGTTAGCCCCTTTGCTAGTTTTCCAAGTCTAACCTTGTTTAGCAAGTTAAATTATCGTGCTTAATCTCGAACTCATTTTAAAGTTTGAAGAAAGGCATGATAAAAAAACCAATTGATTCCATCATAAATTTTAAAGATTCATTTTTAAAAAAATGGTGAAATTCCCCTCCCAATATTTATAAATAGACCATAATTCTTCACATTTTAAACATAAGAAAATATGTATAACTAAGAAGTCAACAGTTCATAAATAATAAATTTCAAAGCTTTGGATACCTTAGAAATTGCTAACTATTCATTTTCTATTGTTCTCAAATCCATCTTGCCTTGTATTTTTTAAGTCACTGTCATCCTTCCTTCATGAAAATGGTTGCCCCAATACTTTTCAATCATCAATTGAGCTCAATTCATCCATCACATTCTTTTTTAAAATAAAAGATATATTTTCATACTTAAATTTATGACACCAACATGTTATAAGTATAAATATTAAACTTTGAGTATTATGTAAATACATAAGAATTGAATGGTATATATGTTTTTTTTTCTATATTATTTAGATATTCTAACGTACATAAAGTATCAGATGTCATATTACACTTGTTTATAAAAGAATTACAGGTGAAAGCGAGTTGTGTCAAACTCGAGTCACTCACAACTTAATTAATCAATCAAGTTTGAAACTCAAGCTTAATTTTAAAGGTTTGAATCAGCTTACTTATTATGAAAAAATGAAAAAAATATTTGTTCAAGTTAATCTTAAAATAAATGACAAATGAAATGAACAATTAAAAAATAAAAAGTTCAAAATTAATTGATAAAAAATATTTTTATTGTAAATATTTTTATCAACTTAAAGATAGAACTTGAATTTTAATATATTTCGGTGTATTTTATAATGATTATTTACATGTTAACTCATCGAACTCAACTTATGAGTCATGAGTCACTTATCGAGCTGAACCTGGGCCAACTCACGAGCCACATTGGCTCAATTACACCTCTAATAAGATTTGCTGAGAGCTCATAAAAANTATATATATATATATATATATATATATATCTATGTGTGTGTGTGTGTGGAGATGCACTTATCAGCGACTGAGCAAATATTAGAGTCGGTTTTGGTATTTGTAGCAGTTTTTCCATCGATTTTACATCCAATAATTTGACACAGAAAGTATTCTTAAAACGGTAAAACTTTAAGTGGAATTGTGACGGATTTTGCTTCTAAATGCATCTAATAAAGTGACACAAAAACTTTACTTGCTAATGTCGAACTATATCCAAGGCAAATGTGATGGAAAGTACTCTAAAAACCTAAAATACATATCCCACGCACCTAAATGCATTTCTCCTCTCTGCACTTCTTTATGTCTAAAACCCTTGCAACCTCCCCCTCTCTCCCTCCAGTGCAGTTTCATTCAAAACCATCACCTTCGCTTATGAACCTTCGCTTATGAACCTTCGCGATCTAGTCGCCATTAGTGCTAGCTGGGAAGGTGCAGTTGGAAGGTAGCTTACAAAGACCAACGAAACTCTCATATTTCTCATTCGTCTGCTTCGTTCCTATCAGAAAACATTGAGGAAGGTAAGTCTAATTGTGCCACTCTTTTTCATTTTAACTTCTGAAAAGAAAAATGTATCTTTTGATGTGTAATGTTTAGGTGTTAGGTATGTACAAAAATCATGAGGCTTGTATGAAAATCTTCATGCATAGGTAATGTGGTATGCATGTAAAAATTGAAGCTTGGGTGTTAAGAATTGAGTGAAATGTATTAAAATCTTCGTGTGTATAGAATGTGGTATGTATGTAAAAATTGAAGTTTAGGTGCTAGGCATGTATATACATAAGAGTTGAGTGGTATGTATGTATGAAAATCCTCGTAAATTGAGTCTGTGCATTGATCTCATGAGAAACAAATGAACTCTCAAAATCCAAAAAAGTTCTAGCTTACACGTTTTAAGTCTAGCCTCGTGGTTCAAATTTTGGTGATTTTTGAAAGTGTCTAAATCTATTTTCGACAAAGAGGAAAATCCTAGTTTAAATATGTGAGGTATTGCAATGAATGAGAGCATCTCCCCTGATTTAGTCCTAATAGCTTTGGGTTAACAAAGTGATAGAATTAATTGTGTGAATTATGAACAAAACTCTTTCTTAGCCCCTCCTGATGAAAATAATAATTCTTGGGCATCAAACAAGTTTAGTTCCCTAAAACGAGTAAAAATTTTAGGATTCAGTATTTCCTAACAAGATTGCACTAGCCTAAGAGCAATATTTTTATTCTCCCAAGTTAATGAATTCTAACCTAGTTGTTCCAGTAAGGATTCTTCTGAAACAAAAAGATCAAAACGAGTCTTAAAAACTCAACTAGTTAGATTGAATGTAAATGAAGATTGCATTTTAAACTTGACCACAATAATNAACGAGTCTTAAAAACTCAACTAGTTAGATTGAATGTAAATGAAGATTGCATTTTAAACTTGACCACAATAAAGTTTCATGTAAGTCATATCAACAAAAATTAAACCCTAGAACTTGTTCTCACCAAATCAGAAGAGAAATGAGAATTAGTAACTATACATGATGTTAAAGCAAAACAAAACATGTTTTATTAATCAAAGAAAATATAGTATACACATTTAAAAAAATGTTGGGAAAGGTTACACCCTTGCTTTGCAATTTTGTTCTTCACTCGTCTTTCTGGTTCATTAACCAGCACTAATACTATCAAACAAAACTACATACCGATCCCTCCAATATACTCTCACAATCTCCCTCATAATCCATTTACCTCCCTTACAAAGTTTCACTCTTTCACCAACCAAGAAGATCATGAGAGATGCTAGAGACCCCCTTTTATCCCTCTTGAATGTTCTATATATGCCCACAAATCGCCACGCAATAGCTAACTACCACAACTTACTCACCAATGCAAGTGTTATAGATGGCTCAAGTGTGTTTTCTATTCTGTAATAAAACCAGATTAAAACTTTAAAAGTTGCACTAGGTTTCTACAAAAAAGATGCTAGAATTTTTCCTCTCGGTTGGACATGCATGGGAGTTGGCGTATACACACCCCTAAGTGGTGTAGCCACACCATATTGGCATAGTTATGTCATATTCATGTGCCAATCAACCACGTCCCTACTCCATTCTCTTGGTTAGACTTTGTGTAGGAAGAAAATTGCTTGGTGCTTTTAGAATAAAATGGGATGCTTCCTTTTAGTTTACTCAAATTCCTCTTTATTACATCATTATGCTCTCTTTAGTAAGTTTACCCTGTAATTACACGTATAAATACTAAACATAAAGGTACATAACTAAAGTTATATGATACCATAGTTAACTCAAACCATCATAGAAAAAAAAAATATGTGGTTACAACCAACACACTTGAAAATAAAAATACAATACAATACCAAAAAAAATTAAAATAACAACAGACACGACACAAACACTTAAGTAGGGTGGATCTCAATTGGTGATGGTTGATAAGAGCTTGGAAAAGTAGTGCCAAGAGGGTGGGTGGACTGGGTAGTAAAGAAATGACTAAGGGTGTTTCTGGGCAGCGAGAACATTAACTCGCTTGTGGGGATGCTTCCGGTGGCTGGGACGACAACAAGGTAGCACGGGGAATGGTCTTGGGCAGTTGGAAAGACAATGATAGTGCNGTAAAGAAATGACTAAGGGTGTTTCTGGGCAGCGAGAACATTAACTCGCTTGTGGGGATGCTTCCGGTGGCTAGGACGACAACAAGGTAGCACGGGGAATGGTCTTGGGCAGTTGGAAAGACAATGGTAGTGTNTATATATATCTGTGTGTGTGTGTGTGTGGAGATGCACTTATCAGCTACTGAGCAAATATTAGAGTCGGTTTTGATATTTGTAGTAGTTTTTCCATTGATTTTACGTCCAATAATTTGACACAGAAAGTATTCTTAAAACGGTGAAACTTTAAGTGGAATTGCGACGGATTTTGCTTCTAATTGCATCTAATAAAGCGACACAAAAACTTTACTTACTAATGTCGAACTATATCCAATGCAAATGTGATGGAAAGTACTCTAAAAACCTAAAATACATATCCCACACACCTACATTCATTTATCTTCTCTGCACTTCTTTTTGTCTGAAACCCTTGCAACCTCCCCCTCTCTCCCTCCAGCGCGGTTTCATTTAAAACCATCGCCTTCGCTTATGAACCTTCGCGATCTAGTCGCCATTAGTGCTAGCTGGGAAGGTGCAGTTGGAAGGTAGCTTATAAAGACCACTGAAACTCTCATATTTCTCATTTGTCTGCTCTGTTCCTATCAGAAAACATTGAGGAATGTAAGTTTATTTGTGCCACTCTTTTTCATTTTAACTTCTGAAAAAAAAAATGTATCTTTTGATGTGTAATGTTTAGGTGTTAGGTATGTACTAAAATCATGGGGCTTGTATGAAAATCTTCATGCATAGGTAATGTGGTATGCTTGTAAAAATTGAAGCTTGGGTGTTAAGAATTGAGTGAAATGTATTAAAATCTGTGTGTATAGAATGTGGTATGTATGTAAAAATTGAAATTTATGTGCTAGGTATGTATATATATGAGTTGAGTGGTATGTATGTATGAAAATCTTCGTAAATTGAGTCTGTGCGTTGATCTCATGAGAAACGAATGAACTCTCAAAATCCAAAAAAGTTCTAGCTTACAGGTTTTAAGTCTAGCCTCGTGGCTCGAATTTTGGTGATTTTTGAAAGTGTCTAAATCTAGTTTTTGCAAAGAGGAAAATCCTAGTTTAAATATGTGAGGTATTGCAATGAATGAGAGTATCTCCCCTGATTTAGGTCCTAAAAGCTTTGGGTTAACAAAGTGATAGAATTAATTGTGTGAGTTATGAACAAATCTCTTTCTTAGCCCCTCCTGATGAAAATAATAATTCTTGGGCATCAAACAAGTTTAGTTCCCTAAAAAGAGTAAAAATTTTAGGATTCAGTATTTCCTAACAAGATTGCACTAGCCTAAGAGCAATATTTTTATTCTCCCAAGTTAATGAATTATAACCTAGTTGTTCCAGTAAGGATTCTTCTGAAACATAAAGATCAAAACGAGTCTTAAAAACACAACTGATTAGACTGAATGTAAATGAAGATTGCATTTTAAACTTCACCACAATAAAGTTTCATGTAAGTCATATCAACAAAAATTAAACCCTAGAACTTATTCTCACCAAATCAGAAGAGAAATGAGAATTAGTAACTATACATGATGTTAAAGCAAAACAAAACATGTTTTATTAATCAAAGAAAATATAGTATACACATTTTAAAAAAAATGTTGGGAAAGGTTAAACCCTTGCTTGGCAATTTTGTTCTCCACTCGTCTTTCTGGTTCATTAACCAACACTAATACTATCAAACAAAACTCCATACTGATCCCTCAAATATACTCTCACAATCTTCCTCATAATCCCTTTACCTCCCTTACAAAGTTTCACTCTTTCACCAACCAAGAAGATCATGAGAGATGCTAGAGACCCCTTTTATCCCTCTTGAATGTTCAATATATGCCCACGAATCGCCAGACAATAGCTAACTAACACAACTTACTCACCAATGCAAGTGTTATAGATGGCTCAAGGGCGTTTGTTATTCTGTAATAAAACCAGATTAAAACTTTAAAAGTTGCACTAGGTTTCTACCAAAAATATGCTAGAATTTTCCCTCTCGGTAGGACCTGCATGGGAGTTGGCATATACACAACCCTAAGTGGTGTAGCCATACCACATTGGCATAGTTATGTCATATTCATGTGCCAATCAACCACATCCCTACTCCATTCTCTTGGTCATTCTCTTGGCTAGACTTTGTTTGGAAAGAAAATTGCTTGGTGCTTTTAGAATAGAATGGGATGCTTCCTTTTAGTTTACTCAAATGCCTCTTTATACATCATTAAGCTCTCTTTAGTAAATTTTCCCTGTAATTACACATATAAATACTAGAAATAAAGGTACATAACTAAAGTTATATGATATCAGAGTTAACTCAAACCACCACAGAAAAAAAAAAAATATGTGGTTACAACCAACACACTTGAAAATAAAAATACAACACAATACCAAAAAAATTAAAATAACAACAGATACGACACAAACACTTAACTATGGTGGATCCCAATTGGTGATGGTCGATAAGGGCTTGGAAAAGTGGTGCCAAGAGGGTGGGTGGATTGGGTAGTAATGAAATGACTACGGGTGTTCTGGGCAGCGAGAACATTAACTCGTCGGTGGGGATGCTTCCAGTAGCTGGGACGACAACAAGGTAGCACGGGGAATGGTCTTGGGCAGTTGGAAAGACAATGATAGTGTCAGGGAGCTGCTAAAACAACAACCAGACTACAAGGATGTAGTTCAAGGGCAGGAACAACAGCGGACATCAAGGCAAGGGGCTCATCAGGTCACGTTAGCAAGGCAAAAGGTTGGGAGAAAGTGGAAGGAATGTTCAAGGGAGGTTAAGATAGCAGCAAGGGTGTTGAGGGAATGATTTTGGACGGTTGACAGTGGGCATGCGACGGTTGGGAGAGTAGAAATTGTAGGAAGATGATCGAGAGGTAGTTGTTAGGGCGATTGCAACGAGGAGGAATATGTGGCAGGAAAGCGGGAGAGATGTGGAGGAATTGTAGGAGGATACACCACTCTGGGAGCGAGATATGGTCGGAACTCCACTCAACTTCGGATACAACCCTATAAGGGACCTGGACGCCAATGACCGTCCTTATAGAAACATAAAGAGAATTGATTTAAAACACGAAAACAATATCTATAATACTATGGTAACTAAGGAGTAGCCCCCAATTGAGGAGTCGGCAATCCTACGCCTCAGATGGACCGATTAACCCTTGATTTATCTGGATCGGGAGATTCTCATTCTTGCATAGTAAAATCCTTTGAGACGGCGCTCATGAGAAAAGTCATCTCCATCACTATAATCTTCCAACAATCAAATCTACAAATTAAAAAAATAATCTAAAAATCTAGAAAAAAATGACCGAAATTTGTTTTAATATGAGATAGAGAAATCCTGGCGGGCGGAACCTCTGCCTTATTTTTCTTACATTCGGAGCCACCGGTAAATCGAGATGCCTTCTATTTAAAAATGCATGGTGCTTAGTCATCAATTTAGGTGCGGCCAAATAGAAACTCCTGTTCAATAATACAATACAAACCTGTTGCCAGCCGTAAGATTGCTTCAATAGTTGTGGGGAGTACAAACTAATGAAGATCCTCGTGTGAAATCCGACTACTTCAGAATTCCTATCTCTTTGCACATTATCTGGTCTCTTCAAGCGGGCCCCGCTCTAGCCCGGGTTTACTTTTGACCCCTACCGACCGCGATTCTTCTTCTTCTAGTTTTGAAATCTCCCTTTCTCTCTCGCCCTTTGGTTTGGCCATCTCCTTGTTATGTCCTTGGATCTCGCTTTCTCCCCTGTAAATCTCCACCACTTGTCTCGGCTCCGTCGAAGCCCGGCTTCTTAATAGTGTTGGCATACTTCGAAGCTGAACTTAATCGAGCTGCAGCTCATAAGAGTATACTCTCTCTTTCACACTATGCTTGTTACTAGAATGAACTTCTTATGGATGATTGGATGTAGAGAGCGATTTTTGCTTTGAATCTGTAACGTTGGTTGTTTATTTTACTAGGAAGAAAGTGAATTTGAGGAGCTTTCAATCTCTGGGAAAGTGGATATTGGGGGTTAGGTTTGTGGGTGCAGGAATTGGATTTTTAAGGAGCATGATTTTTTATTTATTTATTTTTTTTTTTTTTTGTTGAGAGGAGAGGCTTGATTTTATTGAACGAATTCTATTAATTTCAGGACACGTGCTTCTTTTTCGACTGCTAAGTTGCTTGTGAATTAGATTGAGTTGGAGTTCAGTTGCAGTAAGGCTTTGGGGGCATTGCGATGTGTTACTGGTTTAATGCTTCCATTTTCTTATTTTTTTTGGTTGAAATTAGTGTATGCGATGTGAATGGGGTACCGTTGGGTGGTTATCCAATTGAAGCTGGCGATCAAGTGATCTTCATTAGAGAGGGCTTTATGGGATTGTTTGGCTACAAACAAACATTTAATTCAAGTAGGATTTAGTGATTTTCTAATTCAGATTCAGTAGATTTTGGAGCTATTAAATCTTGAAAAGTATTTGATATGATAAATGTATAATTAGATTAAAACTTAGTATTGGGCCCTGATTTATTTGTAGATTCACAACAAGAAGGAAATAGCTAGAATAAGGAGCATATTTGAGCACAAAAAACAGGGGAAAATAGGAAAAATTAAGTTCCTTCTTTGCCATCTTTCCCTTTTTTCTGATCAGCGATGGATGCCACACTTTTTTGTCAGCGGCAAGGCGTTCATAAAGCTTGTACCTGTTTGACCGCTTAAAAATGTTTGACAAGGTGGTTTACTTGGCACAACAAGAGTTCATGTTTGGCCCTTCAATATGCTTCGTGCTGTGAAGATAGAAGAGTTCCCCAACATTTTCTATGAGGATGAGCTCCTTTTCTACTAGGTTTAGTTTAGACTAGGATTGTGACTTCCTCTCTGCTGAAAATTTATTGACATACAACTACGGCCGTCATCCTAACACACATGATCCCGAACTCGATAATAGGCATCACCACCTTGGTGTAGTACATGAGGAAGAGGTGGATTCCTTGGACCAGAGACTACCTCTTTATAGTTAAGACATACAAGGACAAATTCGTCTATTTCTCTAAGATCGGGATCAATTTATTTAACTTGGAGAATAAAATGAAAGACTGGAAGAGGAGGTGGTACTACGCCTTGTGCATGAGTGGTTGACCAAATCACAACTCATCCTCACCTAGTTTTGATGGAAAAACTCATGATGGCGTCGATTTCAGATGTGAAGAAGAGAGTTATGACTCACGAAGGTCAAATTAGAAGTAAAGTCCTTAATAGAGCTCAACTTTGTGGGGAGGACTTTAGCTCATAAATGGTTTACCTCAGTTATTTTTTGTTTGTTTGAATGTTTGTTTTGAGAGATGGGACGAGTTCCCCAAATATTAGTGTTTAACCTTTGTTATTTGATAGTCCATCTTTATGGGGATCCGCTATTGGAGAGTGAGTTTGCTGCACTCCCTACTCAAGGGAGCGAGGTCGCTACTCGTAAGATGGGTGCTAAGGTGAGTTAAAGTTGTGTCCCCTAATTCTCCTTTGAAGCAAGCTTCTTCTAAATGTTATGCCCATTTATGTCCTTGGCAGGAGGGAGCCGAGCTAGCAAGTGGGGAGCTCGCCTCTTTAGATATGACATATTGCACTCTATATCAGAGCATTGCACTAATCAGAAGATTGGAATTAGGTGTCATACAACAAAAAGTGCTACACCCTCGAAGCCTCCTCTTGAACTCATGTGATATTGTGAGACCCTTCAGTACAATGAAGTTGAACTCTTAAATATTGANTATGGTGAGAACCACCTCTTAACATGTAGAGACCATTTCTAGAGCCCTGTTTATCATGTATGACTTTGGATTATGTGTAAGGTCTTTGAAGAAAACTCAAGTTACTTTAAATTATTATGAAATCTCTTTAGTATATTGTAAGCAAACTCTTAAACATCGATTCGGTTTAATTTATTTGTTAGAGTTTAGTTGAGAAACCCTAAAATTAAGATGTTGATGCTAGAGCACTCTTACAATTGGTGACACCATGAAAAGTTGCACTAAGTAAACAAATATATGACGTAATAGGCTAAAGGAGGTGAATCGTTAATGGATGAGATTTCGGATTGTTACACAACAGAACTCTACAAAGTTATTGAGGAGATTGTTCTTGAGTATGTTATGCTAAAGCATGCTATCAAATTGATGTGTTATCTATATGATTCAGCTAAGTGATAGTATTGTTCTTGAGTTCGGTGTAAAAAATATTGAGTGATAGCGGCTCTTTATTAAAAGGGAAGAAAGCCATGACATGATTTTCATATACCGGTAAGAGAACTTCATCGTTTGAACTCTATTGGGATAGATGGATGCTACCAGTTTTGTCTGCATATTTTGCTTTCTGAAGATTTTATGGTGTAGAAGTTTTTCCAGATCACGTCTAGATTTCAACTTACACTACGCAGAAGAAATATGTTAGTTGATTAGATTGCATACATATCTTAAGGCTTTAAAACCAAAGTTCCAAAGTCGTACTCAGTCTGCCTTCATATTTTTCGGAGCATTTTATGAACCAGCATTTCCTTTTTCAAGCTAAAGTGCAATTACAGTTAAAAGGAATTTTTTTAAGCTAGTTTATATTATGAGTGACTTGATTTATACTTCAAATCATCTTTCTGCAATGAGAGGTATAACCTTTTTAGCATTTTAATCTTATAGTAACCTCTCTTTATCTGAAGTCCTTATGAATGCATATCACAAGTAACTGTTTGAGAAGATTAATCTGATGCTGATCTCTTCTAATAACATCTAAATTTTTTTTGTATTTTTACTTGCAGTGCTTTGAGGTTAAGCTTTTCTGGTAATCTGAATCCTTTAATTCATTGTGCATGTCGGCCCCATTAGCTTCTGCCAGTGAGGTGGAACCACTCCCATCCTTTTCACAAAGAGATAGCCAATCATTTGATGCAAGTTGCTTCTACAGGGATTCATCACTGCCCAATGGACAAGCTTATCATTTACGTGATGCAACTTTTTGTGAACTCCTACTTCCCAATGGGGATATGTACTCGGGAACAGTTTTGGGCAACACACCCGAGGGTTCAGGAAAGTATGTCTGGTCAGATGGTTACTCTTACGAAGGCGAATGGCAGAGGGGAATGATGCATGGTAATGGAAAACTTTCATCGCCTTCAGGAGCATTTTATGAGGGTGATTTTTCTGGTGGCTATATGCATGGTTCTGGCCTTTATGTCGGGCCAGATAAGTCAACCTATAATGGACGCTGGAAGCTGAATCTCAAGCATGGGTTAGGGCAGCAAAACTTTCCTAATGGAGATGTTTTTAATGGTTCGTGGATTCAAGGAAGTATTGAAGGGCTTGGAAAATATATCTGGGCTAATAAGAACGTTTATGAAGGTTATATGAGAGGAGGTAAGATGTCAGGTAAGGGAACCCTTACTTGGGAAGATGGGGATTCCTATGAAGGGAGTTGGTTAGATGGTATGATGCATGGGTATGGGGTTTACACCTGGAATGATGGTGGCTGCTATGTTGGTACGTGGACTAGGGGTTTGAAGGACGGGAAAGGAACCTTCTATCCAGAAGGAAGTAAAATACCTGCTGCCCAAGAATGTTACATTAACGCTTTGAGGAAGAGAGGGCTACTTCCTGATTTGAAAAGGCAAATTCATAGCTCTCGCATTCTTCATTCTTCTTCTATTGATATGGGAATCATTAAAGTTAGTGATACTCGAGCATCTACTGGCATCTCATCTGACAATCTGCCTAAAGGTAATCTATTAAATTTTGAACAGTCCCGTGGGGGAAATGTAGCTCTGGAGAGACGATGGAGCCTTGAGGTAGCAATTGAAAAGGTGATAGGCCACAATTCAGTTTTAAGTTCTGGTGACAGTTTCCGCGAAAGTGAGAAATCAGCTGATGCTAATGTTCCAACTTTAGAAAGGGAATACATGCAAGGGGTTCTTATTAGTGAGCTCGTGATTAACAATAGCTTTTCAGTGTCATCTAGAAGCGAAAGGAGGCGTCAGAAGAAGTTAATTGGCGTAAAAAAGCCTGGGGAGACTATAATCAAGGGCCACAGAAGTTATGATTTGATGCTTTGTCTGCAGCTTGGAATCAGGTAAGTTTAGCTCTTCACTCTTCATATTAAAATGAGCTCTGGGATGCATGCAGGTTCGGCATGCATGCATGATGTGATTTTATGCGTGAATATAAATGTAAAGTAGTAGTTATGTATGCTTGTGAAGAGGGACACACTTGCAAATGAGACTTAGCATCTATTGATGCACATACCAGTTCAAAAAGTAAATATTATTCCCATCTAATATGTTAACGTTAATGATTAAAAATTAGCATGATATTTTTTAAACGGGGGCAGTTTGAGTTAACTTTGTTTTTTTATTTTTATTATTATTTTTTTTTTATTTCTATTTTGATTTGAAATAAAACATGTTTGACTTGTAGAAATAAATCAACTTGTTTTTAAAAATATTTAAAATATTTTTTAGTTTTCTGAGTGTTTTGAGAAATAATTTGATTTTGTTAAAAAAAATTAAAATATATGAAAAATATAGTGAATAGTATAATTTATAAAACAAAGGTAAAAACACAAGTAAAGAAAGAAAAAAAAATTTGATTTCAAATAGTCCCTTAAGTACCACAATATGGATGGTAGCTTTTAGTTTCCTAAACATCCGAAGAGTTTCTCCAATGCTTTCTCTGACCTAGCCAAGTCTTGGTAGCCTAGGATAATGCTTTCTTTAACAGATATTTTTTGGACTGTTAAAGTTTGCATACAGCATGTATTATCCACATTTTAACTGGTTATGAAATTTTTGTATTAAACAAAGCGAGCTTCAAAGCTTTTTTTGTCATCATATTAATATTCTGTCTCAAAATGATTGCTGAGTTTACATATTGCCTAAGTAATCCTTAAACACCCTAGTTATTAACTGCCACATAATAGAATATTTTTAAAACTTATAGCACATTTTTTCTTTGATTTTTTAAATCGCGGATGTGTTTGTTCTATTTTTAAATCCTCAGATACACAGTTGGAAAAATTACACCAATACAAAGGCGTGAAGTTCGTGCATCGGATTTTGGTCCTCGTGCAAGCTTTTGGATGGATTTTCCAAAATCTGGCTCTCAATTAACACCTTCCCACCGCTCAGAAGATTTCAAATGGAAAGACTATTGTCCCATGGTATTCAGGTTAGTTATGAGAATATTTATCTTTTTGAAGAAGTTCTAGCTATGCTTTGTCAATAAGTGAGTTGTGCGTAGTCAACTATGTCAAAATACATTCATTTATTTATGTGTGTTCATCCCTACAGAAATTTAAGGGAAATGTTCAAGATTGATGCTGCAGACTACATGATATCAATTTGTGGAAATTCTGCATTGAGAGAGCTTTCTTCACCAGGGAAAAGTGGCAGTGTCTTTTTCCTCTCTCAGGATGATCGGTTTATGATCAAGACACTACGCAAATCTGAAGTGCGGGTATTTTTCTCGGTTAACGAAAATGATGGTTATATTTTAAGCATTGCCTCAAAGAGGATCAAAGTTGGGCTAGATATACTAGTGGTCAAACTGGTTTTAAATCCTAAAGTTTAAGTCTACAGGTGAAGGATCAAAAGTATACTAGATATACTTGCGGTCAAACTTGTTTTAATTCCAAAAATTTAAGCCTGTAGATGAGGATCAATCAGATAATATTTCTAAATCAACTTATTTCTCATCTATCAATTGTTAATAAAAAAACAAAGCTTTATGTGCTTCAATAATCTCGCTCTCATATTAGAGCTCCTGTTTAATGAAAATTTTATTAAGAATTATAAGTCAGGAACCCAATCAATTAGGTTATACGTTGAGAGAGTCACTTGTCCTTGAATTTTACTTAACCATAGCATAATCAATCAAAAGTTTCATAGACTCACAAGTTGCAGGAACCGCAGACTATAAATCAAACTTGAGACACATACACCAATTATCAAACTTGGTTCAGCTAAAAGTTTAAGCCTTTAAAGCTATGGGTGCAGGCGGACTGATTGATATTCTATAATAGTATATTCTTTTAATTATCTGATAAGAATTACATCAAGAACCCGATCAATTATGTTATACGTTGAGAGAGTCACTTGTCCTTGAATTTTACTTAACCATAGAATAATCAATCAAAAGTTTCATAGACTCACAAGTTGCAGGAACCGCAGACTATAAATCAAACTTGAGACACATACACCAATTATCAAACTTTTTTCAGCTAAAAGTTTAAGCCTTTAAAGCTATGGGTGCAGGCGGAATTATTGATATTCTATAATAGTATATTCTTTTAATTATCCGATAAGTAAGCCCAATGCTTTACACGTATTATCACCATTATATGGCTATGAAAGTTGAATACCTTGTAAAGTTTGTCCATCATATTTCTATGATATACTTTTTTATGATATAGATGAAATATCTGCATCATTTTGTCTCATTTGCTACTTTGAGTAGAAATTTCTATTGTCTGCAATATTTGACTTTGTCAGCCGGACTTTAAGCCTATACTTAACAACATCTTGGAACTTATTAGCTTAGGGCTTTACTAGATAAAGGATTTAGAGTTCTTTTATGTGGATTAAACCGTTTACAGTGTCTCAATTACATCCGTTAAGAGAGCATATTGTGTTATATTTGAGATGGACTTCCATTTGGATATGGTCCATTTACCAAGAATTTTGTACATTAAGATGGCAAATGTTTAACCATCATGCTAATAGGGAATTGAAAAATTAAATTATAATTTTGTACTTTCAGGATTTTAAGCATGATGCGTGGAAAAAATAAGAAAAGTAGATTAAAGAATATTTATATTGAAGTGGCAGTTGGTGTGATATCTACTGTAGTTGAAAATAAATTTAGGTGGTTTGAATTAAGTACAATAAATGATAAAAAATTCATATATTGAACGGACAAATAAAATTAATCAGGTAGGAAAGCGATCGACTTAGAAAACATAAATAAAACTTATTCAAAATAATTGCATTAAATAGTCTTAATAACTCGTGCAATGATGATGCTAACTTGCAGGTGCTGTTGCGGATGCTGCCGAACTATCATCATCATGTAAAAACTTATGAGAATACTCTTATAACCAAATTTTTTGGTCTTCATCGGGTGAAACCTTCTAGTGGTCAAAAGGTAATAGCTGGATACAAATAGTGATTTGTTCAACGTTTATACAAATTTATGCATTTCTCCTTTTTGAACTGCAGTTCCGGTTCGTTGTAATGGGAAACATGTTTTGCACAGAATTAAGAATTCACCGTAGATTTGATTTGAAGGGATCCTCCCTTGGGCGTTCTTCTGACAAAATTGAAATTGACGAGAATACAACACTCAAAGACCTGGATTTGAATTATTCCTTTTATTTGGAGCCTTCATGGAGGGAAGCTCTACTCATGTAAGGGAATATCCACGGTATTTTTTTTTTTCTTTTATACGTTTAGTTTATGGATATTTGTTATTTTATCCTTTTTTTTATTATTTGCGGTAGGCTACCTTTCACTGGTAGATAGGTTAGTATGAAAGTTTCTAATGGGACTATTACCTTAATCTTTAACGTGAGCCTATTGAGTAGTGTTTATAAACAAATAAATTACTTCTTTACAGCCTTAGTTCATATTTGTATTCTACATCATGTAGATTATGTTGATTCTAATAGGTTGGGCTATGAGTACACTCACGGTTATTATATATAGGGATCAAAATGGGATTTTGGATTATCATCTAATAATAGCAAACAAATAAGTTAAATAGTGAGGTCAATGCTTAGTTGGTCCTATAAAAAAAATTATATGATTATTCATATTGCTACACAATAGAGTAATAAGTATAATTTTAATGACGGTCATCACCATCAACATTAGCTTTATTCCAACAACTATTTAAGGTTGGTTTTATATATCCTTATTCTGCATTTGTTCTAGTAAGTGCTTGAGATATTAAATCTATTCTATGTAAATATTTCTTGTATAATTCATAGCCAATATTACCTTTAAATTATCCATTTTTCTTTTTGATCTTTTGACATTAATATTATTTGTCATTGTAATTAGTCTATTAAAGCAGGATTTTTAAATATCAAGTCATCAACAATAGTGAACAAATGTGTTAAATGGCGAGAGCAGCACTTTGTTCTACTAAAACCCAAATAGATGATTTTTTACAAAGAGATGTCAACCAACCCCTCCATTCCGGGAAAAAAAAAATCATGGAGAACATCAAGTGTTTCATATAACTACACAACATAGAGTACAATTATAATATCTATCTAGAAAAATATAAATAGATTAGTAACAAATTTTTAGTCATTAGTTTCATCTCACTTACTTATGGTTGATTTTATAAATCCTTACTCTCCTTATTCTAATGAATTTACAAGATGGTAAATCTATTTTGTACAAAAGTTTTTAACAATTTCATTCCAGGTTATCTTTGGCCATTCATTTTTTTTTTAATACTTTGACGTTAAGTTTATGCACTCATCTTATTGGTCCATTTTATATCATTTGTTGTATGTTTTTAAACTACCTAAATTTTTTCATACTTAATAGATACTTCCTCTATCACTCTGATGTAATCATTTTTAAACTTTTGACTTTAGTTTTGTCATTAACTCATATATTTATATTAACTTTCTCATTTTATTTTAATACACAATTAGGGAACATGTGATTTTTTACCGCCCATCACTCGACCATATAACATAGGATAATAGATGCAAAATCTTTTAGGGCATTGATTTTTTTGGTAGATGAACAAAGAATCACAATCAAATTTATGCCCATCTTGGTTGTTGGGATGCTAAAAAGCTCATAATAATGAGAGTTAGACTTCAATATATGAGAGGGCAACCTGTTAATTAAAATTCTTCTCTACTCGATGCTTCATCCCATAATTTAGGTGATATAAAAGGGTATAGGAACAAAGTTTGAACAACATCTAAAAGATGTAGGAACACCTTTTTGTTGATGTGTAATGGAACATGATCACTTCTTTTATTTTGTTTTTTTTTAAATAGTTTTGAAATTTAAATGAAATATTTATCCCTAAAGTCGATTTTAATATTTGGATGCATGATAAGAAATAAATTTCAATATATGCTACAACTTTCTGAAAGACAATTAATACTTTAAATTTTCTTATGAAAAAAATTCCAAATAAGCTTGTTGTAATGGTCAATGATTGCCACAAAGTAGTTAAAATTTGCATGTGATGAATCAAATCAAAATGATTTTCATCAAGAGTACCATGTAATGGATAAGAAAAACTCCTATTTTTTTCAATTTTATATTTTGAGCAATCGAAAGAAATATGAGAAGAGAATTAATTTTTATTGAATTGACAAACAAATTAGGGTTGATTAAATGAGATAAAATAGTGAAGTTCAACCGACCTTATCATATGTGCCTGAAATAGTCATTTTGATTTATTGTATTTATGGCAACAAGACAACTTCATAAATGAAAGGAGGGTAAGTGAAATAGTCATCTAACTTTATGTCCCTTCACAGATATTTTCTCCTTCACCTAATCTTACAAAACCCAATTATCACGTNAATTATCACGTAAAAATTAAATGTCATAATTATTCAATTAACCTTTCTATTAAAATAAGATTAATAGAAAACATAAAACATACAAGAACATATTTTATGAAAGAATTTATAACCCTAATAATTTTAATACATAATGGACTACCATTTCTGATCTGAATAGATAATGATCTATTTTATGGTTTAATATTGCAAGATGTGAAATTCCAATCATATTATTAGATACTCCATAACCCACTAGCCAAAATGAAGAGAGTAGTGCATTTGAACAAAAGTTAGGCAGCTATTATAGAATATGAGAAATAAATGCGGCAATAAGAAAGGCATAAAAAAAAAAATAGTGATATTGATTGAGACATGTGAAATAGAAATTAGGATAATAAGATCTTAGCTATGATGCAATGATATAAACACCAAGATAAAATCACAATATGATAAGAAAAAGGGGCAATAAGAAAGGCATAAGAAAAAAGATAGTGATATTGATTGAGACATGTGAATAGAAATTAGGATAATAAGATCTTAGCTATGATGCAATGATATAAACACCAAGATAAAATCACAATATGATAAGAACAAGGGGCATATTTATCAATAAAAATATAAGATATGGATATAAGACATTTATTTTGAAAAATATAAGACGAGAATGCACATCATAAATGTTATTATAATATTATATCTTAACTTTAAAAAAAAAAATTATACAATAAATACACAAATTAAATAAATATGAAGTGAACTCATACGATGATAAATTTATTTCAATAGCTCAAAAAGTGCAAGATATTTTTAAATTTATAGTTACATGATATTATAAATTCTTAATTTTAAGTTGTCAAAATTGGTTTTTTGATAAAAAGAATAAAAAGGAGAAATTAATTGGGCGATAGAGTAAAACCGGCGCTAAGTAGATATTTAGTTATATAATTGATATTTTTTAAATTGAACAAGTGATAAGTTATTTCTATAATATGCTTTTAAAGTTAAAATTTCTTATTCAAGAAGCATTTTACTCACATGTGTGCATTATTTTTAATTTATTGTAATTGGACACTTATTCAAAACATATCAAACACACGTCGAGAAAGTGTATGGATTTTGCGTGTATCCAACACCACATGCTTTATTACTACGGAGTGTTGGTGTATTATCTAATCTTAAGATTAAAAATGATGTTAAAATAATTTTTAGTTAAAAAAATAATTATTAGTTAATACTTTAAACAAGATTTGTATTAGTAAAAAGATGAATGGAATTAGGAAATATGTTGTTGATGTATCTGTTAAGATGAAGTAACTTTGAAGATGATGCATAAAAGCAATTATCTAAGTTCAGAAGCCTAAATTGATTTTGGAGCTTGAGTAGATTTTGGAGAACTATGATTAAAAATCATCCAATTCAAATTTTAAAATGAAGGCAAATGATTCAAGAAGAAACATCATATGATCAGTATGCAGAAATAAAAAAAAAATCTTCTTAATGATCGATGAAATGTAATATAGGAGATAGTGATAACACAACAACAGGAAAAGACTCATGATTGAATTGCGGATCATTTTATTTTATTTTTCAATAGAGAAATCTATTATCTAAATGGTTTTAATCTTAAATAATTATAATATAAACTTGAAAGTAAAATGATCTTCAAGCAATATTGTTACTCTATTGTACTTCATGGGATTGGATAGATAATTTTTTGTACGACAACAATGTTATTAAGTTCTTATTTCTATAAATAATCATGTAGCAATACAAGTTACCATTGTGGAGAAAAATTTTTTGTTAATGGAACGGTAATTTTGGTGACCGAATAAAAATCGTTGTATATTTTTTTCAATGCTATTTAAATGTTGAAACTTCCCTTTGAGATTGGCTAGTGTAAAGACGAAATGTAACTGAATTAATTTGTAATCCTGTGTGGGTTCATCTTAATTCACTTTCATTTAACTACTTTATGCTAAGGACTAGATAATTTTTAGAATGTGGCTTCCTGTGAGGAAATTTCTTTTGCTTTGTAATTTTAATCACAGTCACTCCAGCTTTATTTTCTGTATTTCTGCAGGCAGATAGAGATAGATAGCAAATTTTTGGAAGCACAGCGTATTATGGATTATAGCCTTTTATTAGGCGTACATTATAGGGCTCCAACGCATTTAAGATCACTATCTCAACGAAGAAATGTTGCATCAGATAGACTGGCTATTCTTTCTGAAGAAGGTAATAACGTGCAGTGCCGTGAATTTCCTTGTAGTTTTCTCATAATAAATCCAACTCTTTAATCTCTAGCTCACTTTCCTTGCAGACTTATTTTCATATATGTAGTGTAAGTAATTACTCCAATGCAGCATAGATAGTAGGGAGATTGAGGATGAATTGTACAGCCAAAAGAACATTCATTAGTTTTTTTTTTAAGATATGTTCTTGAAGAACTTTCCAAAAACTGGCCTTTCAAGGGAATACAGTGATATCAACTTTGTCAACATAGCAATTGGGTAGAAACATTGTAATATGGATAATGATGATAGAAATAAGGGTTGTAATATGGAGAAACTTATTCCATGTTCTCAGAATTCGTCTGTTGTATTTAAAAATATTTGAGTTTTTTTTTTTCATTTTGCTTTTTGTGTGCTCGCACTTGCCATTCTTTCTCAAGTTTCTGTTAAATTAAATGTATTTCACCTTATCTAAAGAAACCATGGTAGATTTATTGTTCAGCTGCACATCTCCATAACTTGCTCAGAATCCGAAAGATTTTGTCGCACTAATGTTGAGGTGATATGATTCATTTGCAGCACAAGAAGATGACATTTCTAACTATCCAGAAGGCCTTGTTTTGGTTCCTCGTGGGGGTGACGGCAATGGCGTTGTAGTGGGGCCCCATATTAGAGGCAACCGCTTGCGTGCATCTGCAGCTGGTGACGAGGAAGTGGATCTTCTACTTCCAGGCACAGCAAGGTAAACACCAGCAAATTAAGACTAGTTTCATAAGTTTTGTTTGGGTTTTGGTCTAGTTGTTTGGTTGTTTTGATGTTTAGCTTTGTTTTTCTTTTTTAATTCTAGAAGATATGTCAAACATAAAATATTTTTTTTTTTTGCTAGATTTTTAAGTTATAAATATAAACACTTTGACAAAATTTAAAAGTTTAGAAAGCTACATACATGCCATACAATTCTTTTATATTTACATAACTAACACCTAAATTTTCATATTTACATTTATAGGAAAGTGCAAATTTTCATTAGGAAGCAATTTATTTTTTTTATCTCAGAATATTCTCTACTAATGATGTTTCCTTTGATTTATATTTCCTTTTTTATGTTCTTCCTGATTTAGAGGGATTTCTCTTTTGTTTTTTTGTTATTTATATCTATGTTGTGTAATGTAATGTATGAAAAATAATAGAATAAATTTTTAAAATTCTTCTTCCGGATTCAACATGTTATCAGAGCTATAACCTTAAAATCCTCCATCTTCGTTCTCGACTGGAACCGCTTCTCATCTGTGAAGTCAAAGCATGTCGTGGCCTTTTTGCATCTCGTGTTGTTGTATTCTCTACATCTCTATTGCGTCTCCAAAATTCTCCTATTCTTGTCACCTTCATTGGTGTTTCCGTTCTCTATCTTCGATGTTGCCTTCAACGCCTTCAATGACATCTTCATTTTCTATGTTTGGCGCTTCATTCAACGTCTTCATCTCCAACGGCGTCTCCATCTCCATCTCTCTCATATGCACATGTCGCAAAACCCGATGAAGATCTTTGCAGTTGTCGTCTACATACATGAGTCGTTTGGTTTTCAACTCTTCCGTTCGACATCTTGGCTTCGTCTTCGCATGTCTGACTCGAAGTTAATTGAGTGTTCTGTTTGATTCACTCGTCTCCTCACATCCTACTCAAACGAAACAGGCTTCATCTTGGTTTTTTATAGTTGGCTACATTGGTGGCTAAGTTAGCAAATTAGTAGGCTTTCAGTCATTGATTTGGCTTGCTTTAGCCGACAACTCACAGTTCGTTGGCTTGAAAAAGGTCTGATCAGCTCTCGTCTAGTGTCACGTGTGGAAGCAAAGAGCTATGCACCTCTCTCTAGTTCCTATTTGGTCAAACAGTTGAACTAAGGATACTTCTTTTACTTTTATCTAATCATGATCAAATACGACATGGTCTCACAATCTTCATCATTTAAAGTCACTCAAGATCTTAGCCTTCATCTTCAGCTTCTGTCGTGCATGATAACTTCTCTCATCTAGTCACGAACCATAAATTATATAGTCATAGTTTTCTTCTATGATTTCAGTATGGCTCATGTACATTTGTGTCTGAGGAGATGGACATTTCATAGGCAAAATTTTGATACCGTAAATGACATTCCAAATATCGGGCTTGAAAAATGGGCCACCGCATGATCATGTCATGGTTAATAAATTTCATGACCACGGAGGTTGGAGAAAACTTTTTTTACTCTATTGGACAGCGAAGGTAGATATGGGAGGCTACACGTGAAACCTACTCTACTACTGAAAATTCGTCATAGTTATTTGAAATTGAGACTAGACTACTGTCGGTCAACTTTTTCGATTGATTTGTTTGAAAAATATGGTATATGAAAATAATTTTTGTAATTTAATTTAAGTATAAGAGGTATATAGTTTAGATTTTGAAAGTAGTATGTTTTAATTTTTTTTTAAAAAAAAATTAGACCAAATGGATCTCATTCGTCCAATAGTTTGCATAATCGTGTCCGATACCGCGAATACTACACCCTCCCAAAAGATAAGTGTAGACCTCGGCGATAGACCCAATCCTGCAAACTAAGAGATTTGTGACATCCGTTTGGTCTGCGAACGTTTTTATGTATGACCGACAAGTTCCCATATCTAATACAAAGATTAAATATGGTTTATTTTACCTGGGTTTCAAGTTCCCTATAGAGGCAAGCCCCTATAGTTAATTACATCTCAAGTGAACCTGGGTTCCAAGTTCCCTATAAAGGCAAGCCCCTATAGTTAATTACATCCCAAGTGACGGGGATCGGGTTCCAAGTTCCCTATAGAGGCAAGCCCCTATAGTTAATTACATCTCAAATGACGGGAGTTACCCCCTATAGTTAATTACATCCCAAATGACGGGAGTCATTTGAGAAAACTCTCGATAATGAGAGGCAAGCCCCTATAGTTAATTACATCCCAAGTGACGGGAGTCACTTGAGAAAACTCTCGATAATGATTCAAGAAGATTGGACGGTAGGACGTGGACTATCCTAAAATAATTACATCTTCAAGAATTCAAAGTGCAGGTTTTCACGGTAGGACGGGAAAGGCAAATGAGAGTGGCTCAAATATGAACAATTATTTTAGGAGTCCAAAGGAAGGAAAAGGTAGGGGATGTCATTGATCCTGAGGAGAAACCTCAGTGACATCCCGGACTATCCTACTGTGTGGCTGCATTTTTAAAGAAGATGTTATTTGAATGTTCAATCCTGCCAATTTTATTATTTGGGACTTATATTTGCATAATATCTGATTATGCAAATAGCCCACAGAGAAAGGAGGGTTTACGTCGTACCACACAACAACCTCGGAACCTCAAGCGAGTTACAGCCCACAGAAAAAGGAGGGTTTACGTCGTACCACGCAACAACCTCGGAACCTAAAGCGAATTAGCCCACAAGAGAAAGGAGGGTTTACGTCGTACCACACAACAACCTCGGAACCTAAAGCGAGTTAGGACTCATGTTGCGCAACATGTTTGTACAGGAGCCTAAAAAGGGAGTGTTGAGAATTTACGTCGTGTTAGGCGAGTTACCTCGAAGTCATAGGTTTGTTATTATACTAGGAAGGGATAATGCTGAAAAAGACCTTGCTGTTCGATCTGAATTCCTCGTCGTGTTGCCCACAAAGTTGGCTCTAAGCTCCTGTCGTAGCGACGGCTCCAAGGTTTAAGTGTTTGAGATTGGTGATTTATATTTCACAATTTTGGTGTCAATGTTTGGTTTTGCATGTAGAATGAGTAGATTGCAGGTAAATAAAAAAAGGTAATTGAAAAGTAAAATGCAGTAAATTAAAATGATATAGATAAACTATAAAAGCGTACCTGGGCATCTGCTACTATTGTGTTATTAGTGTTGCGGATGTAGTGTGATTTGCAGCAGATTTAAACAAACTTGCAAGAAAATTAAATAAGGCGAGAAAACCCAACGTGAAAGTCAGAAAAATGAGTTGTAAAAATCACAAGTAAAAGAAACTTATAACCACATATGAAGATCATGACTGGGTATAAGACATTGGTAAAAGTGGAGGCTCAGAGATGGGCTGTGTGCTTCCCAGTCTTGAGTAAGAGTTGTCAATTTGACAATCTACAGGAGGTAGTTCTTAACCTCAATCCAAATGACTAACCATGGACTTTTATAAATTTTTATAAAAAAATTATTTGATTTTCATGCAAAAGTTATTCAACTTTTTTTTTTTTTTATTTATTTTTATGCGGAGTTTTTCTTAACATGCAAAAGGGATTTTGTTTTATTTTCGTATTTTGTAAAGTCGTACAGTCCACAGATTAGTCACTCTAATCGTGCTAGAACTACTGACAACTTAAGAATGTTGGGGGCAACGATCCCACCAAGAATCGGTGAATAGTATCATGGATCCTTCCCTCTCTCTTGTTGAAGATCCTTGAGGTAGGAGATATTATTCTAATAATCTAATCTCGTATCCCTCGTTTAAGCACACATAAGTAATGTCGTCATCGCCCTCGCCACCTAGACCCTAGATTTATCCTAGTCCGATGATCCATATGTGGTGTTAAGAAATTTCCCCAATTGTCAGGAGGATTTGAGTACAATATTCAAAATCAAATCCCGATGCACTGGGTTTTATTGTAGGTTAAGTCATTAAGGGAATTTCACTGTTGATTTAATTAAGGAAGTGCACACACGTCTCGGTGCATCCTGGTGTCTAGTGTCTTGATCAGTTTGTGAATCAGGGTCAAGTGTCAAATTTAGTTATTTATTCAAAAAAAAAAAGGTGGATGAACGCTCATCTAGGGTGTGCACCTAAAGTCTAGGAGTCTATGCTGAGAATTAGGTGGATGGGTTCTCACCTAAGGTGTGCTCCTAAAATCTAGGAAGACTATGTTGAGGATTAGGTGGATGGACTCTCACCTAGTATGTGCTCCTAAAATCTAGGAAGATCATGCTGACGATTAGGTGGATGAACTCTCACCTAGGGTGTGCTTCTAAAGTGTAGGAAGTCTAAACCGAGGACTAGGTGGATGGGCTCTCACCTATGGTGTGCTTCTAAAGTGTAGGAAGCCTAAATCGAGGACTAGGTGGTAGGGCTCTCACTAAGGGTGTGTTTCTAAAGTGTAGGAAGTCTACATTGAGGGCTAGGTGAATGAACTCTCACCTAGGGTGTGCTCTTAAAATCTAGGAAGCCTATATTTTAGCTTATGCCTAAAATGATGTTCTACCCTCAATTAAGTGTTTTTCAAGTAATTAAATCAGAAATTCTCATTTTTTTTACTTGACCATTTAAAAAGAAGTAAAACCAAAGAAAGATGAGGCAGACCCACTTCCAAAACTAGTAAAGTCAAGGGAGAAAACAACGAGTGGATCGACCTAAAAATGTTTAAATAATAATGAATTGAAACCCAAAACATTGGGCAAAAAGGGGTCCATAAAATAAATTCTAAACCGCATGTAAATCAACACTTAAAGGCTACATAAGTCTTGCCAAAATAGTGCATAGATTATCTCAAAGTCAGCCCACCAAAATGTCTTAAAACAGTGATTAAAACAACCCCGTAAATGATGGATTTAGTGCCTCTAAAACAGTAGACAAAACTCTCAAAATTAGCCCTAAAACAATAGACAAAGATCTCAAAATAAACCCTAAAACAATAATTTTAAAATTCCCAAACAGCTCTCATGTAAGCTCAAAACATTAATCTTAAATGTCCCAAAATCAACTAAAAAATTCAGTCCAAAATAGTGTGTAAACTCTCCAAAATAAATTAATAAACTAACTCTAAAATAGTGCGTGAATCAATAGGCAAAGCCTTAAAAATCGCAATATTTAAATCCACCAAACAACAGGTAAAACAACCCTCAAGGGAGGCATTCAGAAATAAAAGAACATAGACCCGCAAAGAAGCATTCAAGCCCTAAATAACGATCATCTCGAGCCTCGTAGTATTTCCTTTCGAGTGTTCGAAGCATGAAATCAACAAATGAGTATTTAAGATCAACAAGTAAATGGTCATTGAGACTTCACAATATTGCATTCAAGTACTTGAAACATAAAACCAACAACAAAATGTTTAAAATCAACAATAACATATAATTGAAATATTGTTTATATTTCTCCAAAAATTAGTAAGAATATATTCATGTGGAGAGGATTTCATTTCAAATTTGTGTAAACAATTTGATAGTTATAAGATGCAATAGATGATGGAAGAATATACCTGTCCTTGCCTTACTTCGACGCAACAAGAAATGAAAAGGAATGGGAAAGGGAGGTTGATGTTCGCTGGCGAGAAGGAAGCTAGCAGNGGAAGACTTGGGTATATTATATAAAAAATGATCTTAATTTGTTAGAATTAAATGAACATATGACACTAAAGATGACATAATGGAGAAAAAGGATTCATGTAGCCGACCCCACCTAGTGGGATAAATGTTTTGTTGTTATTATTGTTGTATTCTATGTTTTAGATTAGTTTTGCTAGAGATTTTAGCTTCGGCATCTTTCTCCCATGCTAGAGTTGGATTCGAGTACGGGTGGTGTTCCAGTTGTATCCTGCTCCAAAGTGATGATTATCTCCTCGTATTCTTCCCTTTCCCACTTTACATTTCTTCTTGTCGGACCCTCCAACAGCTGTTGCATACAGCCGCACTCTCCAAAAGTCCACTCGCTTGCTGTCACCCCTACCGACCCAATTAATGCTCGTTGTCGCACCTCCTTTAGCCCTCCTGCTTGTTGTCTAGCTGCAAGACCACCTTTCCCTCACTAACGCTGAGCCTCGCTACCACCTACAGCCCTCTATTTCTGTTATCTCAACACACAAACCACCACCTTCAATCCTCGTCGTAGGGGGATTGTGTTTGTTTCATTGTTTTCCTATTCTCAAGTGTTTTTTGTTTGTAATCCTCTTTGAATTTCAGCAAGACTGTTAACATTCCGTGGTGGTTTGGGTCAATGCCGGTATTATCCACTGTTAAAATGAATTTTAAACATATCTTATCCATTGGTGAGTGTTGGTCAACTTTTGGTTATTATTTGAAAATATGAATAAAAATATATATAAGAAAAATAATTTTTGAGATTTAATTTAATATAATAGATATATAGCTTGAGTTTTGAAAATTGTATATTTTAATTTTTGAAAAATGAGACTAAATGGATCTCATCAGTCCAATAGTTTGCATAATCATACCTGATACCGCGAATACTACACCTTCTCGAAGTGTAGACCTCGGCGATAGACCCAATCCTGCAAACTAAGAGATTTGTAACACCCGTTTGGCATGCGAACCTTTTATGTGTGACCGACAAGTTCCCCTACCTAATACAAGGATTAAATAGAGTTTATTTTACCTGGGTTCCAAGTTCCCTATAGAGGCAGACCCCTATAGTTAATTACATCTCAAATGACTGGGGTCACTTGAGAAAACTCTCGATAATAGTCAGTGGTACTAGTCTTCAAGATTCCAAAGTTTAGGTTCTCACGGTAGGACGTGGAAAGACAAATGGGAGTGGCTCAAATATGAACAGTTATTTCAGGAGTCCAAGAGAATGAACAAGTAGGGGATGTCATGGATCATGAAGAAAACCCTCAATGACTTCCTAAACTATCCTACTGTGTGGCTGCATTTTTAGAGATGATGTTATTCAATTGTTCAATCCTGCCAATGTTATTATTTGGGACTTACATTTGCATAATATTCGATTATGCAAATAGCCCGCAAAGATAAGAGGGTTTACGTCGTGTCACACGACAACCTCGGAACCTAAGGCGGGTTAGGACTTACGCTACACAACATGGTTGTACAGGAGCCTAAAAAGAGAGTGTGAGGATTTACATCGCGTTAGGCGAGCTACCACGAAATCTTATGGGTTGTTATTATACTAGAAAGGGATAATGCTGAAGAAGATCCTCTTGCTGCTCGGTCTGAATTCATCACCGTGCTGCCCACAAAGTTGGCTCCAAGATTCTATCGTCGTGACAACTCCAGGGCTTAAGTGTTTGAGATTAGTAGTTTATACTTCACAGTTTTGGTGTCAATGTTTGATTTTGATTTTATTTTCAGTTCTAGTTTTGCATGCAGAATAATCAAATTGCAGGTAAATAAAAAGTACTTGAAAAATAAAATGCAGTAAAGTAAAATGTTGTAGATAAACTGTAAAAGCATACTTCGACATCTGCTGTTGTTGCGTTATTAGTGTTGCGAGCATAGTGTGATTTGCAGCAGGTTTAAATAAACTTGCAAGAAAATTAAACAACGCGAGAAAAACCCAGCGCGAAAGTCAGAAAAATGAGCGTAAAAATCACAAGCAAAAGAAACCCTTAGTCACATATGAAAGACCAAGACTGGATGTAAGACATTGGCAGAAGAAGGGGCTCAAAGCTGGACTGTGTGCTTCCTGATCTTGAACAAGAGTTACCGACCAGGCAATCTACAGAAGGCAGTCATGAACCTCAATTCAAGTGACTAGCCATGGACCTTTATAAATTTTCATAAAAAGATTTTCATACAAAAGTTGTTGTTCAAGTTTTTTTTTATGCAGAGTTCTTTTTAACATGCAAAGAAATTTTTTTTTTACTTTTGTAAATATTTTGTAAAATTGTATAGTCTACAGGCCAGTCACTCTAATCGTGCTAGAACTACTGACAACCTAAGAGTGTCGGGGGCAACAATCCCACCAAAAAACTCTAATCGTGCTAGAACTACTGACAACCTAAGAGTGTCGGGGGCAACGATCCCACCAAGAATCGGCGAATAGTATCATGAATCTTTCCCTCTCCTTTATTGAAGATCCTTGAGGTAGGAGATACTATTCTAATAATCACACTTCGTATCTCTCGTTTAAGCACACATAAGCAATGTCATCATCGCCCTCGCCACCTAGACCCTAGATTTATCCTAGTCTGATGATCTATTTGTGGCGTTAACAAATTTCCCCAATTGCCAGAATAATTTGAGTATAATATTCAAGCTCGAATCCCGATGCACTGGGTTTTATTATAGGTTAAGTCATTGAGGGAATTTCACTGTTGATTAAATTAAGGAAACATGAACTACGCCTCAGTGTGTCCTCATGTCTAGTGTCTTAGTCAGTTTGTAAATTAGGGTCAAGTGTCTAGTTTCACTGTGCATTCGAGAATTAGGTGAATGGACTCTTACCTAGGGTATGTTTTTGGAACCTTGGGAGGTTACACTACAGAGATTGGGTAGATGGGCTCTCATCTAGGATGTGCTCCTAAAGTCTAGGAAACCTACACTGAGGATTAAGTGGATGGGCTCTCACGTAGGGTGTGCTCCTAAAATCTGGGAAGACTATGCTGAGGATTAGGTGGACGAACTCTCACCTAGGGTGTGCACCTAAAATCTAGTAAGCCTACATTGAGGGCAAGGTGAATGGACTCTCACCTAGGGTGTGCTCCTAAAACTCTAGAATCCAACTCTTTAACTTGTGCTTAAGGTGATTTAAGGTTTTCTATATCTTCCAATTAATTAAATCATCAATCCCCATTTTTATGGCTTAACCATTTAAAAATAAATAAAACAAAATAAGAAAGAGGTCGACCAACCTCTAAAACTAGCAAAGTCGAAAGGGGGAAAACAACAAGTGAATCGACCTTAAAAGAAACGTTTAAATGATAATTAAGTAAAACCCAAAACAGTAGATAAAGCTCTCCAAATCCATCCTCAAAATAGTAAATAAAGTTGTTAAACTCAACCCCAAAAACAGTAGGCAAAACTCTCAACAAAAATTTCCTTTTTGTAGGTGTTTGAGAACAACATACTAAATAGAAACAATCAATGGCATGGCTTGTTGTAGCATTATAGAAATAAGCATGTCATGCCAAAACCAAGGGATGAACTGCCCAACTTTCAAATTCAATGTACTTTATAAAGTAATCACACATAATGTTATAAATTCTCAAAAGACAAAATTTATAATGATAAATCACTGTCTAAAAAACATGTGTCATTAAAGGTGCAGATGGACTAATGGCATTCAATACGATTCACTAAGNCTGTGAGATAGAGGTCTACACAGATGCTAGTTGGGCAAGAGATGTAACTGATAGAAAAGCAACCACTGGGTATTGTTTATACGTGTGGGGCAATCTCATCACATGGAGAAACAGTTGTTGTCTTTCAGAGAAGTGCAGAATTTAAATATCATGCTCGTGCACTAGGAATATGTGAAAGAATGTGGATCCAAAGGGCTATTAAAGGAGCTAAAGGTTGAGACAAAATACACAATCAAGATGTTCAATGACAGTCAAGCAACCATTGGTATAGCCAAGAATTTGTGCATCATGATAGAATAGAACACATTAAAATTTTCTGACAGTTCATTTCAGAAAAAGGTTAACAATAGAATTGTTCAATTTAGCTTTATTCCCACAAGACTTCAATTGTTGATATTCTCACCAAAGGATTACCAAGGGTCAATCATGATGAATTGAAATACATATAATATATACAACCCAGCTTGAGAGGGAGTGAAGTGTAAGTTCTCATTAGGAAGGAATTTATTTCTTTCTCTCATAATATTCTCCACTAATGGCATTTCCTTAAATTTTCTATTTTATGCTCTTTCCTATTTTGAGGGATTCTTATTTTATTTCTTTTGTTATTTATATATATGTTATGTAATGTAATGTATGAGAAATGATCAAATGCAATTTTTTTTCCGGATTCAAAAACATTTACAATACAATGGTGTCATAAACCTATGAATAAAAATGTATATCTAACTTTTTAAAAATAAATGATAGTGATATTTTTGATATTATATTAAAGATTTGAGTATTATTCAAGTAAATTTTGAAGTATGGGTGTTATGTTATATATGTAAATACATAAGAATTGTATGGTATGTATGCAAATGCCCTTTAAAAATTTTGTTCAGTATTTGATGATTTTAGTCAATTCCTTGTAATTTCATGTTGACTCACCTCCAATAAAACTATAAAGCCAATCCTAAACTAATCTAAACAAATAGACTGACAATTTTGGGTAACTTCCGGCCAAAATTTATACAGACTGAATTGGTTAGGTTTAGGGCTTGTTTGGAATCAATTTTATCTTTTGCTTTTGTTTTTAAAACATAGTTGTTTAGTGTGCTTTTTAAATTTTTTTATATTTTATCTCTAAAAGTAATAAACATGTTTTTGAAAACACTCAAAGCAACTATGAGGTGTCATAAGTTTTAAAAAACAACTACATCTTAATGAAACATATCAAACATGTTTTATTTCAAATTAAAACATAAACAAAAAAAAATGAAAATAGAAAATAAAGAACATAAACGATTCCAAACGGGCGCTTAAAAATTGAAAAATTATGACTTAAGATTTGTTTTTGGAACACAGACCTCATAAAGTTATAAATCATTATTATATTGCTCAGGCTACAGATACAATTGGGAGTAAACATGCCAGCAAGAGCAGAGCATATTCCCAAGAAGGATGATGATNAGCACATAGTGGCAAACTTGAATTACTCATTAAAAAAAATGCAGATTGCAAGAATATCATGTCTGTCATCTGTGTCAGTTCAAGACGTAATCGAAACAAAAGTACATATGCAACCATACCTTCTAGTAGGAATAGAGGCTGAGCGAAGAGAAGTAAAAGAAGATCGGCCCTGTGTTCGTTGCAATCTCGTCACTGCCTCCTTGCTAACGTCGATCGTTGAAAATTCAATTGGGATAGCAATGGTTTAAGGCGAATCGGGATCGAGAGGGAAAGGCAGGGTCGAGCAAGGGCAAACGGTGCAGAGATGGGAAGCGAAATAGGTGTGCGGGATTTGTCGCGAGGGAGAAGAGGACGAATCGGGCAGCCTCGGTGCAAAGGCAGGATCGATTAAGGGTTTCGGTGGAGGCGATGGGGAAGGCTAGGATTTCTGTTCGTAGAGGTGTAGGTGAGGCGCAAGAGGAGCGGGAGAAGCGAGAGTCGAGTGGGGGACGATGTGCTGCTTCGGTGCGTTTGACGGGATCGAACAGAGAGCGGGCCTCTGCGGGGAAGATACGGGAGACGGGATCGAGCGGGAGACGGAGAAGCAAGCCAGGCGGGGGGAAGACGAGCGGAGGAGCGGGGGCTTCGGTTTGCAGAGGGCGGAAGGCGAGCGGAGTCTTCGATCGAGCGCGGGAGACCAGCACGAGCTTCGATCAGGGAGGCAGAGGCGCACCTAGCGTTTCGTGAAGAAGGGTCGAAGGAGATGAATCGTACCGAGATGGGAGGAAGAAGGCGGGCTCTAAAGGAAGGCGAGAGTTTCGAGCGAGAGGGACGAAGCGAGCGAATCCGATGCTTCTCTGTGAAGACGAATTGGGAGAGAAGGAGAGCCACGGACTTCGGTGAAAGAGGGGAGATTCGGCTAAGGATTCGTCAGTTGGGAGGAGAGAAGCGCGAGCAGCCGGAAGGAGCTAGATCGAGCATGAGAGTGAGGAGTTTAATCCAGAGCCTCGAGCCTTGTCAAGAGGAAGAGTATATCAGAAATTTCAGAGAGACGTTATGCAAGACTTTGGTGGGAGATTGAATGAATTCATTTTTGATGCATCAAGTTCAAAAGGAAAATCTTTAACTCTCAATTAAAATGAAAGTAAATGACCCATTTGAAATTTGAAAATTTGAAATTTAAAATTATTTAACCCTTGTTCAGCCCGAGTCCAGCCCAAATCGAACCCGAGTTGAACCTGGGTTGAGTTCGAGTCTGCGCCCCGCCAGAAAAAAAAATGCATCGATTTTCGTACCATTTGTTTGCGTGCGTAACCTTAGCAATATGTGTGTCCTTCCTAGCTAAAGTCGACGTTTCGGACGAGTCAGTGCGGTCTGTTTCGTCATTCGGTGTTGTCCGGACGAGTTCGCCGACGAGTGAGTCGATTCAAGTCAAAGTCGTGTGTGGTGCAGCGAGTGTGTGAAATGCANTGCGAATGAGAGTCTTCGGCGCGAGAAGGAGGAGATCGCGCGAGGGGTAGGCGAGGCAGGGGAAGGTCTCGGCGCAGAGGCAAGCGGAGGAGATGAATCGTACCGAGACAGGAGGAAGAAGGCGGGCTTCGGCTAAGTAGGCGTGCGGGAGTAGGGGAGCTGGCGAGCTGGACTAGTGCAGATGGGCGAGGGCTTCGGTGTAGAGAGCCGAGCGAGGGACTTCATTCGATGCCGAGGAAGGAGAGACGAGCACGAGTAGAAGAGGGGTTTTCAAATCCGGACTCCTCTGTCGAGAAGAAGAAGCAAATTAGTATATCCAAAATTTAGATTGAGCCGTTACAGATTGAGCCGTTACGTAAAGAATTGGGGGGAATTAATTAGTTTCCCTTGAAGCAGCAACTTCAAAAGGAAAATTTTAAACTCTCAATTGAAATGAGAGTAAATGACCCATTTAAAATTTGGAAATTTGAAATTCAAAATTTTATCGAGTCCAACTTAAATCAAATCTGACTTGAACCTGGGTTGAGTCCGGGCCCGCGCCCCGCTAAAAAAAACGTGCATCGATATTCGTGCTTGTTGCTCGCGTGCGAAACCATAGTGATATGGGTGTCCCTCCTAGCTGAAGTCGACGTCCCGGACGCGTCGGCGCGATCCGTTTCGTCATCCGGGATCGTCCGGACGAGTTCGTTGGCTGGCGAGTCGATTCAAGTCAAAGTTGTGTGTGGTGTAGTGAGTGCGTGAAATGCAGCGTTCGCGAGTAATCAAGTCACAAAGGGTTCACCTAAGGCTGTTTGATCCTATAGGAACTCAATTTCGGGCACTCTACATGTTGATCCTTAGTTCTTGCAACTAAAAGTTGAGTGCTTGGAACCACTCATGCGAGTTCTTCACAAAAATGAGTCAAAAAGTGGCTTGAAGTTCTACGGGGGGTGGGCTCCATTGCTAGTCCGCTAGGATGGTCAATAAGAACTCCTAAAACTAGAGGGAGGAGAGCAGAAAAAAGTTGATGATGACAGACAACCAGACCACACCATCTGTTGAAGGGTCAGCCTTGTACACTCAAAACTTCTTTCATTATAGCAAGCCCAAGAAAAGACGGTCATGATGCGACCATTGTAAAAAACTTGGTCTTGTGAAGGAAAAGTGTTGAAATTACACGTCAAAACCTTCATATTGGAAGTCATATAATCGAAAATATGATAAGGACGGTGCAAATATTGCTAGCACAACCAACAATAATTCTAAATTTTGCTCATTCACGAAGGAGCAAATTGAAGCAGTTCAATCCCAGTTCTGAACAAGTATCACAATCCTCTGTCGAAAAACCTAACAGTTTGTTACCCCACCAGGGTATCTTATCACATGTTTTTAGTGTGTGAAGCAATAAATTAAAACCTTGGATGGTTGAATCCGGAGCCTCGGATCATATGAAGGGAGATATCACTTTCTTCAAAAATTACTAGTATACCAGTAACTATGCAGTTTGAATAGCTGATGGTTAATTCTCATCAATAGCAGGAATTGGATCAGTCAACTTGACAAAGGATCTTAATTCCTACTATGTTCTTCAAAATATAAACTACAACTTGTTCTCAATCAACAAACTTACTCATGATTTAAGATGTATAATTAAAAGATGATCAGACAAATATAGACTTGTTGTCAACAAATGGATATCATCTTATAGAGTGTTTGTGACAAACCTTAATAATGTGCAGGTTCTCAATTCTATCCAGGAAGTCCTAAAGGTTCCTATATAGAAACAAGCAGTTGATAAAGAACTTTGGGCTCTATAAAAGAATAATATATTGATACTTATATGATACCTCATGGGAAAAACGACCTAGGCTGCAAATGGATATTCACAATTAAATATAAAGGAGATAGAAGTATAGAAATTCAAAGCTAGACTAGTAGCCAAGGAATTCACAGAGTCATATGGGATTGGCTATTAAGAAATATTGCACATGTTGCCAAACTTAATATAGTTCAGGTTCTAATCCCTCTTTCAGTGAATTGAAATTGGCCTTTATACTAACTTGATTTCAAAAAAAATCAATAATGATGGCCTTAATGAAGAATTATACATGAGTATGCATACATGCTTGAAAAATAGGTTAAACAACATGTTGATTTGCAAGTTGAAGAAGTCCTTATATGACTCAAAGCAATCTACTTGTGCTTAGTTTGACAAGTTTGCTAAAATAGTGATCACAAATGGATATCATTAGCGTCAAGCTGATTATACAATATTTGTTAAATCTTATCATAGAGCCATAATTAATATTATTATAGTATATGTTGATGCTATTATTTTGGCAGGTGATGCTTCAGAAGAAATCATTTGACATGTTAAGGAAAGAATTGTTACATTATAAAAGAAGTACATCTTAGACATGTTAAGTGAAACTGACATGCGTGGGTGTAAACCTGTTGAAACACCCATGAATTTTCAACAAAAGGTTGAACGTAAGTGAAGGAAACAGTCCAATCGATAAAGGAAGATATCAAATACTTGTGGGGAAACTACTTTATATCACACACAAGACCTAATATTGCTTATACTCAATTAGTGTAGTAAGTCAGCACATGAATAACCAAATGAGGATCATTTGGAAGTAGTAAACTAAATCCTGAAATACTTAAAGTTGACCCTAAGATATGGTTTGCTTTTCAAAAGAATTGAAAATTGTGAGATAGAGGTCTACACAGATGCTAGTTGGGCAAGAGATGTAACTGATAGAAAAGCAACCACTGGGTACTGTTTATACGTGTGGGGCAATCTCATCACATGGAGAAACAGAAAGCAAGTTGTTGTCTTTCAGAGAAGTGCAAAATTTAAATATCATGCTCTTGCACTAGGAATATGTGAAAGAATGTGGATCCAAAGGGCTATTAAAGGAGCTAAAGGTTGAGACAAAATACCAATCAAGATGTTCAATGACAGTCAAGCAACCATTAGTATAGCCAAGAATTTGTGCATCATGATAGAATAGAGCCATAATTAATATTATTATATATATTNCTATGTTGGATTGTTATTATGTTTGATATCAAAATTTTAAGTAGTACGAGTCAAAATTTTCCAAGCCATGCCAATTGATGCAGGAAAGCTATTGTTTAAACAATGCTCCTTAAATTGTTTAAGAAAAAGGAAAATAAGTATATTCATGGGTTTGAAAATCTTGCCTTTGCGGCATATGCATTGCAGCATGCATTCAAGGAGTTGATGATGATTTGTGATGCATTATGGAATGTGTGCTTTGCAAGAATTAATTAGAGTATCATTCTTGTGGTTGTGCAGTATTACCAGTTTTGTGACTAGTGTTTGCATGCCCGACATGTTATGTGTCGATGCATGCTTGGTGTTTTATTCATGAATTTCTAATATGGGAATGGTGTGAAAAAGATGCAGCAGTGGACAGAAAGTGAATCAGTTAGGGTTAATTACTTTGAGAAAATTTCAAAATTAAATTGTGATTAATTGAACTTATAGTAAAATTCATTAGGTGTCCTATTGACTTTATTAAAATATCGATTTCAATTTTTAAACAGACACAGGACGCTTAGGATGGCAACATGGGAGGCAAACGCGATCGTGGACTCGCGTGTGGTCACGCGCAGAAACAAGTTTTTTGTGTCTCTGCGATCACAGGATTGGATCACTCAGGATCCATAGCAATTACCAACATAATCGAGAACCGAGCAAGATTTTGACACGTCCAGCACCAAAATAGAAATTTCTTACCTATTGTGGTTGTTGATTCTTGTGGTGCCTGAATTTCTTATATTCCTGAATTAGAATTAGGAGATTATTTATATGTGTTTCTTTGATTGTTTTAGGGAAATTAGGTTCATTTAAGTTGTGTAAGGGCTTTGGCTCCCCTTTGTGGTTTTTGTATGGAACGAGTCTGTATCCACGGCATTGGAGGGTGGCAACTATAACCCTTCGTTGTTGGTGATGACATCTCGGGTCTCCTTCATCAATCTTTCGGATAGTGATTTATGTATCTCAATCGGTTGTGAGAGTAGAAAATTTTTGTATCTTGTATTTTTTATTTGATTAGTGCATTACGACTTTGTTCTGCTGATTTTCTTTCTCTGTTTCAGATTGTTTTATTGGTTATTGTTGAATCCTCTCCAACCACCACTTACATATGATCTCTTTTGTGGCATTTAAAACATATGATATTTTTATTATTTTTTGAACTCCCTCAGGAGGAGCTTTGGGTGGCTAAGTTTGACTAGTAGGTTGAGTGGTTCTAACAACAGGTCTATGTGATGAACTAGACGGCGTTTGTCCATTTAATTTTAAAAGAAATGTTGATTTCCTTTAAGTTTATATTAACCAAGCATAGAAGGCCTCTTCTAGGGTTTGAGAGTCACATAGCTCAACTTCACTCTTAATGTCACCCTACAGCTAATGACAAATTTATTGGTCAATTGTCAATCATTGTAAATGTAATCAGTCATAACAATCATGTCTTCAAAAGCGTTCGAGTATTCAGTCACAAGAAGACTATCTTACCTTAAGTCAATAATTGTCCATTTAATTTTTTATCATGATGCTTAGGACATTATTTAGTTCTCAAAATCCCCTTCATTTCAATCCATGGGTGTTCCTTCCTAGCCATCATTCTCTAGCTAATGCATAATTCCAATAAATTTTAGTATGATCAGAAAATTTCATTTTGACAAATGCAACCCTTTAATAATCATCTATCTTATGTCAATCAAAAATAAAAATCATCCGTTTGGACAAACCAATCTAGGAACTTATTAGAATTATGGGTTTCATCACAAGAAGAAGCTTCAACTTTAACTGCCCTAGAAAGATCATTAAAGTCATCATTATTCTAATACGGATGGTAAATTATACATCAATTTATTAGATTATTTTTAATGAAGTTGGTCTTCTCCTGGCTTTAAGTATGAATCAATTTTTTTTTATGGTGTAATGTAAATTTGGGCGGGCGATGTGGTAGAGAGTTTATTATTTTGAATAAGACTTGGGATTGTTTCACTTGATCTTTTAAATCTTGCATTTGACTTTTCGTCTCGTCAAATAATTCTCTATTCTTAGTAACACTTTCGTGAATATTAAGTTCTCAAGAATCAACTATTTGAGTTAAATTTTCAATTTGATCTTGGGAAATTAATTTTAGTGCCATGATGCATTTTTATTTTTTTATGAATAAAAATGAGGGGAAAAAGGCTACAGTTGAGAGAGTGTGAAAAAATGAAATATATTTGTAAAAATAAAGTGAATCTTCAACTACAAGAGCTTTCAGATGAGAAGAGTGGTACAAAGACCACTTACGTCTCAAACTCTCCTTAGGCAATTTAAACCTTTTTTGACAAAGTCAATTTTAGCTTAATTTGCAGTAATTTTTATACACAAATACTCTTAAGCATGCAGCTTTAAATGGAATTTGCCTAATTCTAGAACTCACTGGTCAGTAAGATGACAATTTTCTTCAAGTTTTTAAGAAGTTAACATTAAAAATGAACCAGAAAACTTAATATTTTGATAGCATCAAGGTGAGATTGTGTTTTCTTGAAGTGGAGCACTTCCTAAACAAAGTTTTCACTCAAGACAAAGTTTAGATATAGATTCACAACAAATGTAAGTCATGCTTTGTAGTGGAGCTTGCTAATCAAACTTCATGATTGCATCATAATTTTGCTAGATATATAATAGATGCCCAAGTTATTAAAGGAGAATAAATCTATCATTAGAAGAGATTCATTAACTGTAAACTTTTTGGATTAACTCAAAATCTTGTAGAGACATGTCCACCAAAAAGAATTTCTTAAATGTCCAAAAGCTCTGACCAAATCAGCTCCTTCTCATATTCGTTCTGATATTAAATATGATAGAGATGAACTGTCCTTTGATGAGATAAAGTAATAAAAATTATTATGAATGTTCGGTTTTAGGGCTAATGATGCGACATGGATATTTTAGTGGACTGTTAAAAGATATAGAGGAGAATGGTGGATAAAATACTAAGCAAGTCAAGATTATGCTAGTTTAGGCTGATCTAAAATATTTCTTTCAGGAAAGTGGCTTAAAATTGGTTAAAAGCTAGAAATGATTATCTGTGGTTAGTTTTGCATGTGTACGTATGATCTGAAGTACATGGGTAGTTTTGGATGGATTTATAATGTGTTGAGGTTTAAAGAGCAAGACTAGGCCTTAATATGCTTTAGCTTGGTCGAAAGCTATGAAGAAGAGTTCAGAATGGTTGTGAGGCATTGGTTGTTGGTAATTGATATTAAAGGATGTTTAAGACATGGATCCGTATGGAGAGATAATCAATAATTTAAAAGATAAGAGAAGATAAATATCTAATATCACAAAAAAAAAGTCAACACTTGAAGCCACCAATGCAATACCAGAGAATTCTTACTCAAAAAGTTGATGGAAAGTCATTACATATTAACCCTATTTATAGGGATTATAATGATTAAAAATGTCAATAAAAGGAAGAGAGAATTAGGAAGGGAATGGTAGGTAGTCATTAAAGGACAAAGATGTTCACCACATTCATAATTTATTATTTTTTATGATTAGCCATAAACCTCCAAGTTTGGAAAATCACTTTCTAGAAATTAAAATTGAATAAATAATAAAATACATATTCAAATATTTTTTCTTGATATATCTCTTGTGATGGGCCTTGAATGGGCTCTTAATTGAGCACTTTCTTTGGAATATGGGCCCTTTTAAGTGAACATTTAGCATCATTTAGATGATGTACTACGTCAAATAATAGTGTTACTTTTGATGTGATATTAAAGATTTGAGTCCTATGGGTGTAAATATGAAAGTTTAGGTGTGAGATATGTAAATACATAAGAATTGTGTGCTACATATGTAAATACCCCTAAATTAAAATGGTTGAGCTCCTTAAATATTTTTTTATCCATCCAAAAGAAATTTGGGCATCAGCTTTTATTTAACACAAGAAGACTACAGAAGAAAATCGATGTAATAGCATAAATATCAGATCCTGGCATTGTTCCTTGTAAGTTTGATTCCGATAGCATTCAGATTAATGCAGCATGTAGCCACGAAAGGCTACAGTAACTAAAAAGTAGACTTGCATGTCACAAAAATGCGCACAATCAAACTTAAAATTTTTTAGCAATAAAAGATCAGTTCTGAACAAAGAAGCTACCAAGGCAATACATAATTATGATTCTGCAAGTCCACGCAGAAAAAAATAAAAATAATAAACAAAAACAACATGTACATGTTAACAGTATCCCTGCCAAGAACATTCTGTCATGCGGCGAAATACCCAAAAAAATTGATGTTTGCCCTAGCGATCAAGCTGAAATGAAGATTTTGTTGCCCACAATAACTTGTTACTCCATTTTTCTTGATTATTACAACCTGGTCCATCTAAAAATCCACGGAATTCATTTTTTTAAATAAAACTATTATCAGATTTGCCTTTTCACCATGATTCCTGCTTTCATCCTCACTATGATATCAGCTATGTAACAAATTTATTCAGAACAAGTTAGCTGCCCGCTTCTAATAAGCTTCAGCAACGTAACCACAAAAGCCAACAAAGACAGCAATCGCCACGCTTGATAAGCCAAACCAGCGTGTTTGAATGTCAGGTCCAATGAAAACCGGTAATGTAGCGAGAAAGAAAAAAAAATGTTGGAAAAAGGAGCAAAAGAACTCACATAGGTAAGCGACTCTTCGGTTCATGGGTTCAATCTCGTTGGCAACGCGCAGGATGGGAACAATCGAAGCGAGGGATGAAGGCACGAGCTCGCTGTCCGCGGTCGGCTCCTCTTCTCCGCCATCGAGCATCGTCGGCAACCGCGTCATCTTCCTCGTCAGCGTCTTCTCCAACCCGCGCTCCCCGGATGTCCTGCTTCCACTGGTGCTCGCCATTTGTGAAGCAAGTCAGCCTCCCCGTCCACTTTCCAGTGACCACAGCCTCTGAAGGCAAACAACAAAGAGATGAATGGAACGGTGATCGAAGTAGAAAATGGCTGCATTTCGGTAAAAGAAGCTATATCCCGCGAAGCTTTTCTCTTCGCCCTTTTTGCCTTTTTGCTTTTCCTTTTTTTTGGAATCTCCATCAAGCAAGCAAGGAATTGTAATTAAGAATAAGGATTTAGAGAATGCAGCTGATCGTCTTCATTTTCTCTTTGCAAGCCTGGTATCGCTTCGTGGGGAGGTAACTGTGAGGCAGCTCTGTTTGCTTTCAGCACGGGATGCCAGGAGCCTCGGACCACAGAAAAATAAATGGAAATATGTTAGTGGCTGTTTTATTCCGATGCATTTGATGATCATAGGAAATTATGGTTATGTTTGTAGAGGTTAGATCTCTTTTTTATCCCACATATATGAATACTTGCATAATTTTGTATATTTTCTAATATATTAATACAAATGCAGCTTTTGAAGAAAATCATGTAAATATCACAGATTGTATTTGATTTGGCTCAAGCTATATCTGAAAAATTAAATCAATAACAATTTTGATAAAATCGAATTCATCAAACACAAAATTAATTCAATTTAAATAATTTAATTGAGAACAATTTGGATTTAATTGTTAGTTAAGTTTAGTTATTGGTGTGTGTCAAAATATTTGCGATGGTAAAATAATAATTTAACATCTTATAATTAGATTAATATCCAGCACACACACATAAAATAGAAGCAAGCAGAGGATACCTCGACTTTTTTATGTGGAATGCCCTCTTAAAAGAAAAAAATCATGAGGCCTAGCCTAATTTAAATAATTCATAATGTAATTGTAAGTACATAGATTCACTCTTAATTAGAGAATATGGAGTTATAAATTTGATCATTGTAGATGTGCAATGATAACTCATCGATAGTTGTAATATGATTGTAATAAATATAATTTCATGTGATGGTAAACTGCAAGGGTCGTAATCAGTTGCTATGAAGGCAATTGCCAGTCATGAATGTTGTGGGTGGTGATTGTCATATAGATCTAGTGTAGGTCACAGATGGTTGCTTCAGGAGTGTTTGTTGGTCACAAAGATAGTAGAAGGGAGTTGCAAGAACTATGAGTCACGTAAATTGTAGTTGTGAGTTGTAGTAACGTTCACAGGCCATATAGGCCTGAGTTAACAGTTGTATGAGTTATGAGTCATGTAGGTCGTAGTAGTGAGTTGTAATATCGTATGTAGGTCACAGAGGCTAGAGTATGAAGTTGTGTGAGCTATGAGTCACATAGTTCATAGTTGGTCACATTGATCGTAGTGGGGAGTTCTAAAAATGCTTGTTGGCCATAGAGATTAGAGTTGGGAGTTGTGTCAATTGTGTATCATGTAGGGTGTAGTCAGTCACATAGGTCGTAATCTTGAATTGTTATAACATTTATACAAGGTGTGTGAGTTATGGATTACTTAAGTCATAGTTGGTCACATAGATCGTATAGATGATATGTAATAACATTTCTAGGCCACAGAGGCCAGAGTTAGGAGATACATGAGATATGGACTACATATCGTAGTTGGGCATAAAGGCTATAACGGTGAGCTATATGAAGAGAACTTCTAAAGTCTAGATAAAGTCATTGTAGCATGAGTACATCAGTTATAAGCAATTATTATAAAGAGTTGTCGTCCAATCCTCGATATGACGTTATTCATGATCTCATTTTAAGAGTACGTCATTACATCATATGCAAGGTACATTATTCATGATCTCATTAGACACCTGATTGACAGTGGTCAACGGTGACAATCCTGAGAGATTGAATTGATCGGATAACATTTTATGGATATTTGAGTGCTTTAATAATGTCAGAATTAAGTGATCTTGGGTTCGTTGGATTCATCTTCTCGAGACGTTTTATTTAACTATAAGCTTGTCAAATTTATAATTCTTTTCACCTTCATAAACCACATGAAATTTCTAAAAATGGTTTAATGGATTGATTCTAGCATAATCTTATTCGGATCAAATCAATTTTGGTGTCTTGAGTCTGTCTTGTCGAGCGAGTCAATTTAACTTTAAGTTTGATTAAAACTTAGTGATTTGACATGAATTTTAATTTGAGTTTGAATATTTCTTACCAAAAATTCTTTGAGATCTGTGCTAATCGTGTAAGGATTCATGTCAAATGACAATTTTTTTTGATGACTTATAAGTTGCCCCCTTATTTTTGTGTGAGGTTAACTTCATCGTCTAAAANTACATATAATATATACAACCCAGCTTGAGAGGGAGTGAAGTGTAAGTTCTCATTAGAAAGGAATTTATTTCTCTCTCATAATATTCTCCACTAATGACATTTCCTTAAATTTTCTATTTTATGTTCTTTCCTATTTAGAGGGATTCTTATTTTATTTCTTTTGTTATTTATATATGTTATGTAATGTAATGTATGAGAAATGATCAAATGCAATTTTTTTTCCGGATTCAAAAACATTTACAATACAATGGTGTCATAAACCTATGCATGAAAATGTATATTTAACTTTTTAAAAATAAATGATAGTTATATTTTTTATATTATATTAAAGATTTGAGTATTATTCAAGTAAATTTTGAAGTATGGGTGTTATGTTATATATGTAAATACATAAGAATTGTATGGTATGTATGCAAATGCCCTTTAAAAATTTTGTTCAGTATTTGATGATTTTAGTCAAGTCCTTGTAATTTCATGTTGAGTCACCTCAAATAAAACTATAAAGCCAATCCTAAACTAATCTAAACGAATAGACTGTCAATTTTGGGTAACTTCCGGCCAAAATTGATACAGACTGAATTGGTTAGATTAAGGGCTTGTTTGGGATCAATTTTATCTTTTGCTTTTGTTTTTAAAACATGGTTGTTTATNAATCTAAACGAATAGACTGTCAATTTTGGGTAACTTCCGGCCAAAATTGATACAGACTGAATTGGTTAGATTTAGGGCTTGTTTGGGATCAATTTTATCTTTTGCTTTTGTTTTTAAAACATGGTTGTTTAGTGTGCTTTTTATATGTTTTTATATTTTATCTCTAAAAGTAATAAACATGTTTTTGAAAACACTCAAAGCAACTATGAGGTGTTATAAGTTTTAAAAAACAACTACATCTTAATGAAACATATCAAATATGTTTTATTTTAAATCAAAACATAAACAAAAAGAAAATAAAAATAAAAAAAAAAGAAAATAAATGATTCCAAACGGGCGCTTAAAAATTGAAAAATTATGACTTGAGATTTGTTTTTGAAACACAAACCTCATAAAGTTATAAAGCATTATTATGTTGTTCAGGCTACAGATACAATTGGGAGTAAACATGCCAGCAAGGNGAAAACACTCAAAGCAACTATGAGGTGTTATAAGTTTTAAAAAACAACTACATCTTAATGAAACATATCAAACATATTTTATTTCAAATCAAAACATAAACAAAAATAATAATAATAATAGAAAACAAAGAACATAAATGATTCCAAACGGGTGCTTAAAAATTGAAAAATTATGACTTGAGATTTGTTTTTGAAACACACCTCATAAAGTTATAAATCATTATTATGTTGCCAGGCTACAGATACAATTGGGAGTAAACATGCCAGCAAGAGCAGAGCATATTCCCAAGAAAGATGATGAAAAGCATATTTTCCATGAGGTTTATGATGTAGTCCTCTACCTAGGAATTATTGACATATTGCAGGCATACAACATAAGCAAGAAGATTGAGCATGCCTATAAATCCCTTCAGTTTGATCATCTCGCCATCTCAGCGGTAGATCCTCAATTTTATTCAGAGCGCTTTTTAAAGTTTATCCAAACCGTTTTTCCAAAAACCGGTAGCTTTTAAATGCTGGGCCATAATGTGTATATTTGTTTTGGAACATTGTATTACTTTTTTTTCAAGAGGCCAAATTGTGTATTTTGATCCAGGATTCCATAAGCTTGTAGAAAATCAAACAATTTTTTTTACAACTATTATAATATCAGCTAGGTATGTCTTTTCATATCCATTTACTGATCTCTCTCAAATATTTAAGATGTTTGGAGGCTGACCTGTTTATTACTTCCNTTTTTTACAACTATTATAATATCAGCTAGGTATGTCTTTTCATATCCATTTACTGATCTCTCTCAAATATTTTACATGTTTGGAGGCTGACCTGTTTATTACTTTCTTTTTTTTTTCAAATGATTCATACTTATGCATGAATCTACTTGAGTTTCATATGCCTTTGTTTTTTTTTGTCAAATTTATACAATTTAGAAAATGCAGACTCTGTTTTTCCAACCATTCTATAATCTTCTGAATAATGATGAAGTTNTCTTTTTTTTTTTCAAATGATTCATACTTATGCATGAATCTACTTGAGTTTCATATGCCTTTGTTTTTTTTTTTTTTTGTCAAATTTATACAATTTAGAAAATGCAGACTCTGTTTTTCCGACCATTCTATAATCTTCTGAATAATGATGAAGTTTTTTTCTAGAGAAACATGTCTAAAGCTGTTTCTAACTACAATGCGTTTATGCACTAACCTCAACTTGTCAATTGAGATTCATTGTATACACGGATGTGCATTGTTTGCATATTAAAGCTATTATTGATCGAATTTCTTGTGAAAATAAGTAGTGTTGTTGTAAATATTTGTAGTTTGAAATACAGACNCGTTTATGCACTAACCTCAACTTGTCATTTGAGATTGATTGTATACACAGATGTGCATTGTGTGCATATTAACGCTATTATTGATCGAATTTCTTGTGAAAACAAGTAGTGTTGTTGTAAATATTTGTAGTTTGAAAGGTTTGTTAATCGCCCGAGTTTAATTAATTCAAAAGCAGATCCAGACCCCTTTTGAAAGCATCCTTTCAGTACAACCGCCAACTCTTCAGGCTAAAAAAAAAAGCATGAAAAGACCTAACAAATTTAGAATAAAAGAAGATATATCAAATCTCATGGCCTACCTGCGGAAAACCTGGGCGTGCAAGATCCTTTTTGTCACGGTTATAAAGAAAACTAGTAGGGTTTTCCTCATTACAAGGAACAGAGACGATTAATTCAAGTTGCCATTAGAGGTGATGCTGCTGCTCCGAGAGCGATATCGCTTGAACGTCCCATTGCTCGAGCTCTTACTGATCGACTTTTGCGATGGGATCAAAACCGATAATCCACCTGAAGAACTTTCTCGTCCGGCGAGAGGAAGTGGCGGCGGAGGAGAAGTAGGAGGCGGCTTCGCTAATAAGGGGGAGCCCGATTTGAAAGTCTTTAAATTACTGGTTTAATTAAAAAATTAAGAGTGAGCCTAATATATAATAATGTAATGTGCATCTTAGGCTACGTTTGAGGCAGTTTAATTGGTGTGGCGGTATTTTCACCGTTTGGAAACTGCATTTGAGCGATTTACCCGAAAACATAGTTGATTTTTTGTACTAAACGCGGAAAACTGGTCGAACCCACAGTCCGTGTTTTTTAGATAAGTGATTTATCTGAATAAGCACAAGTCGCTCAAACGCTCCCTTAAACTATTTTTAAGATCTGTGCTAATTGATCGGCATTTTGGTTGTTGGTAAGTTTCATGCTGTCCCGGGTTTAAGACCTTTAAAAATCCTTCAAAAATGTGGGTGAACCCTGCACAACAGACACCCAATTAAATTTTTAAAAATACAATAACTTTATTTTTTATCAAAAAAAAATATGTTCGGTATTATATGAAATTATATGTCAATTTGCATCTTTCTATGACTATTATTTTTCCATAAATTATCATTCAACAACAATGAATTTTCTAGCATTTAATAATTATAATTAAGAGTATCGACTCTCTAAAATTTTAAAATATTAGATAACTTTATTAAAGCCATTAAATAATTTTTCTCCATATAATTTCTCACACGTTGAAAGGTTAGGAATTTATATGTATGATTGAATATAATATTTTTTTATGGTGTCTGCTAGAACGTGAGAAGAATGGCAAAAAGAGAAGGTTGGAACAAAAATTTATGGCTGCCACTTTATTTCCGGCTGTATTTGGCCAAACTATTTGACCTATTTAGCTTTCTCCTCGTGCTTCTGAGAGAAGCTTCATGCTAAAGTCATTTTGAAAGGTCATTTCGCTTAACATTCACTAGCCAAATAGAAAATCAAGAGATAAAATTAATGACATTCAATATTGCGCTCCTGATATAAATTATTTTGCTATTAATAATAAAAATTTTATGATGAACTAATCATCTATGTGTTCTCTTATAAAGTAATAATCTATTTCAATATGTTTAGTCCTTACATAAAAAATTGAATTTTAAGATATTTACATTACTGATATATTGACACAATGAGGCATGGTTGACTCATTGAAAGTGATCTGAAAGTCTTGTAGAAAACTTCTTGACCATATGATATATGTTGCAACTGACGACAGAGCTCTGTATTCAACCTTTGTAGACGATCATCATAGTTGTCTGCTTTTAGACATATCAAGATAGTATATAGGGTCTCTGAATGTGCAAAGTCTTGTGATTGAATGTTTGTTATTAGAATCAATAGCCCAACTAGCATCAATATATGAGTGTCGCACAAGTGGTCCCTTCTTGAGTATGCCCAACTTTTGTGTTCCTTTGATGTATCTTAGAAGAAATATAAGATTTTGAAAATGAATTTTGAGATGAAGTGGAAGATATTGTGCGGGTGCGTCAACTACAAAAGTGATGTCTGGTTTGGTGATAGTTAAATACTGAAGAGATCCAACCAGATGTTTGTAAAGTGATGGGTTTGGAAATAATTGATTTGATTCGATTTTAAGTTTGGTTTATACAGATTGAGGATTTGGGATAGTTTTTAAATCTTTCGTGTCGGCTCTATTGAGAAATTTCCTTGCATAATTGAGTTGGCATAGATGATATCCATAGTTTGTATATTATTTGAAATCTGAGAATAGTGGAAACTAATTCCATTAATTTCATGGAGAAGTTTTATTGTAGTTCTTGCTACAATTAATGTATCACACTAGAGTTTTTTTTCCTGTAACAAGGGTATCATTTACATATAATAACATATAAATGACACTTGTGATGTGTTTGTAAGTATAGAGTGAAGGATTGACTGCTCGGTTGGCCCCAAAAAAAATTATATGATTGGTTAAAGTATTAAACCACTATCTTGGAGCTTGTTTGAGCATACAAAGAATTTTGTAAGGGAGAAGCATGTTTAGGAATTTTGAGATCAATGTTACTTAGTGGTTGGTACATATATACAGTTTTGTGTACCTTTTCATGTAAGAAAGCATTGGGCACATCAATTTGTAAGATATTTTAGTTTTGGTGGAGAAAAACAACAATTAGATGTCTGATTGTAGGTAATTTTGGCACTAGACTAAATGTATCTACGTAGTTTAGTCCATACTCTTCTTGATAGCACAATGCCACTAATCGAGATTTATATTTGGCCACAAATCCATAGGTTTTCTTATTTATTTTGTATGTCATTTGATATCAAGTATATTTTAATTTGTAGGTGGTGGAACTAGAATCCAAGTGTTTTAATTTTAAAATGCTTGAAATTCTTCTCCAATAGCGGTCATTTGATTCAATATTGGTGGAGGGTTTGTGATATGTATTGGTGGATAAGAACCTCTGTTTGCTGGTGTATGCTTTTTTTGAGGAATGTTTGACATAGATATTAATGTAAATGGTAGTGGTGGATGAGAATTGATTTTTCTTTTAATGAATTATTTGTTGTTTGTAAGGTTAAAATTTTTCATTATATACAACATGCCTTAAGATTAGGATTTTACTAGTTGAGGAATCAAAGCATTTGTATCTGTTAGTGTGTTTGGGATAACCTAAGAAAATGCAAGGAAAATATCTTTGTTGAAGTTTGTTTCTCTGGATTGGTGGTAACCAGGGCANATGTCTCGTGATTTTTTTCCCTTCTTAAATTTAAAGCATAAAAAATCTCGTAACTTTTATGACTATGTAAAATTTTAGCTCAATGTCAAGAAAATAAACTTTCGCCATAAATATTTTAGTATAAAATATAAATAAGAAAAATGATACAAATTAATGTAAATAACAAATTTAATAAACATAAGAGCTTTTCTATGCAATAATTTTTGGGCAATTTTTTTTATAACAGGACCGAGGGTTCTTAGGAGCTACTTCTTTTCTTTTAGAAGTTTCGACAAAACATTTTTTCTCAATATTTTTAATGTACTTAGTTTCTTAAAAATGCATAGTTATTCGCAAAAAAAATAAAAAACAACTTCTAATATATGTAATTTTTATTTTCAAACACGACCTCACAATCACATGATCTATCACATCAAGACGACCATCACTCAATAAAAAAATATAAAGTGTGGTGTTCCCACCTCTGGACCTTACAGGATGCCACATCATCCCAAGTTCACATACGAGGTGATATGGTCTCGTGAGTAGTTGTCCGTACGTGCAGACAATCACATGTAATATTTTTTTCCTGATCAACAGAACATGCAATACAGTTTTTTTTCATAACAAAATATAAACAAAAAAATAAGAAAATTAAAATAAAAAACAAAATTGATCTCAAATATTTTGCAGGGATGTCTCACATTATGCATGAATATATATATATATATGATTTGTGCTTCTATTCTATAATTTACGCACAAATAATCATCATTCAAAGCCAATGAGCTCGTCCCATCTCCTTCATGAAATGTCTAATTTCTTCTTCTTACTATATTAAGCATCTAGCTCATCAGTTGCAACAAAATGTTCTAAGAATCAACCACTAAATTAAATATTCCATGCACATACAATTAAACGATAAAAGTATACAAAAAAAGATCTAGCAGCAAATTTACATAGATTTGATCCGTATTTGAAAAACAATTTCATGTTTCACAGATACCTCCTTCACCACTTAATTATTATTCCTGTACTAAACACACAACTGACCCCTGTACACTAGTAAACCATACCAACATAGCCCTACTTAATCCTCCACTTTTTATGTTCTGATTAAAATTTTATCACCATGAATATCAAAATTATAAAATTTAATTTGAGTTGCATANTTCACAGATACCTCCTTCACCACTTAATTATTATTCCTGTACTAAACACACAACTGACCCCTGTACACTAGTTAACCATACCAACATAGCCCTACTTAATCCTCCACTTTTTATATTCTGATTAAAATTTTATCACAATGAATATCAAAATTATAAAATTTTATTTGAGTTGCATGTAATATAAATTTTTAATTGACTATTCATATAATGTATAAATTTTAAAATAATTTGAATAAATTTAACATTTATTTTAACTAGATTTTAATCAGAATATCATCACATAACTTTAAGAAATTTACATAGCAAGTACTTAATTCTCATGTATCTTAGTCCTAAATTTTCATTTATACAAACACAACAATTCAAAATTTTATATAAGAAAGGGTGTACTTAGCTTTTAAGAAGTGATAAAATTATTATTTTTAATGTGATCTTAAAAGTTTGAATGAGGCACGACATATGTAAACACATACAAATTCTGTGCTGTGTATAAATGTTTCCATGCACATGCCTTGACCTCGTCNCTAAGTCCTAAATTTTCATTTATACAAACACAACAATTCAAATTTTATATAAGAAAGGGTGTACTTCACTTTTAAGAAGTGATAAAATTATTTGTTTTTAATGTGATCTTAAAAGTTTGAATGAGGCACGACATATGTAAACACATACAAATTCTGTGCTGTGTACAAATGTTTCCATGCACATGCCCGTGACCTCGTTAATTTACAGANTAATATAAATTTTTAATTGACTATTCATATAATGTATAAATTTTAAAATAATTTGAATAAATTTAACATTTATTTTAACTAGATTTTAATCAGAATATCATCACATAACTTTACATAGCAAGTACTTAATTATCATGTAACATATCTAAGTCCTAAATTTTCATTTATACAAACACAACAATTCAAATTTTATATAAGAAAGGGTGTACTTCACTTTTAAGAAGTGATAAAATTATTTGTTTTTAATGTGATCTTAAAAGTTTGAATGAGGCACGACATATGTAAACACATACAAATTCTGTGCTGTGTACAAATGTTTCCATGCACATGCCCGTGACCTCGTTAATTTACAGAATGATCATCCCTTCCTTCCCAGTTCCCAGCAATCCACTGCAAGTCCTGCTGCCGCCCCACATCAAAAGCATCACCTTCCGGCACCTGCACATGCCCAACAAACAAGGCCACGTGGCCCAAAAGCTTGTCCTTGCGCGAGAAAGTCGTGCCGCACGAGCAGCGCCATCTCGGGTTTCCACAATGCTTCTCATGCGTCCTCAGATCCGAAAGCACCGAAAACTCCTTACTCCCGCACCGGCTGCACACGTAAAGCTTCGGGCAATGAGTTCTCTTATAATGGTTTTTCGCGCACGCCACCGATTTAAGCGGCTGGAACTTCTCGTGCTTCCAATTCCACCTACACCCTTCCTGCGGGCACGAGTACTTATTCTTACTCCCAGAACTCGCGCTCTGTTCCGAAATCCCTCCTCCTCCTCCTTTGGTCAGCGCTTCCCTCGTCTTATACGCATCTCCGTGCGCCCGCATGTGCATTCTCAAGTTCGCGTCGCGCCGGAACCCCTTCCCGCACACGTGGCAGTAGTGCGTGTATTTGGCTAACAGCGCGCCCGCGTCAATCTCGACCACGTCGTGTCCCGGCTGCGGAGCGCGCGGCGCAGCGCGCGCGCTGCGGCAATTGTCATGAGTTTGTGGAGCGGGTGCGGCGGGGGAACAGAACGCCAGCTGCTGGAGAGTTGAGAGAATTGCAGACGCGACGGAGATCATGTCCTGGATGACGGCGTTGGCGTCGGGGGAGGTAAGGCTGCCGATGAGGAATTGAAGTTGATGGATTTTGTCGTGGATGATGGAGAGATCGAAGTAGAGGGATTGGATGTGGATGAGGGGGTCGAAGGCGACCATTGCGGGAGAGGAGAAGAAGTCTGCTTCCATAATTGGATTGATGGGACAGAGATTGATGGCATCGAGTTGGGAGGTATATAATGGGAGTCAACGAAGATGGGTTGAGGCCATCCCTGTTTGCGCCTTCCTCATATAGTACCATATTGAGGAAAGGGTGGGCNCCATTGCGGGAGAGGAGAAGAAGTCTGCTTCCATAATTGGATTGATGGGACAGAGATTGATGGCATCGAGTTTGGGAGGTATATAATGGGAGTCAACGAAGATGGGTTGAGGCCATCCCTGTTTGGGCCTTCCTCATATAGTACCATAATGTGGAAAGGGTGGGANAGGCGACCATTGCGGGAGAGGAGAAGAAGTCTGCTTCCATAATTGGATTGATGGGACAGAGATTGATGGCATTGAGGTTGGGAGGTATATAATGGGAGTCAACGAAGAAGGGTTGAGGCCATCCCTGTTTGGGCCTTCCTCATATAGTACCATAATGTGGGAAGGGTGGGAGGTCATTTATACGGCGGGGGAGTGATTGCCAGCGATGCGAAGGGGATGATGTAAATCGAGTTGTAGGAATTTTAATATGTTATCTGCGTGTGAGGATTTAGAGGGGGGCGTGGTCAACATTTGTGATGTAAGATTATGGGGGGAAATTGCATGCATGACGTTCACATTTTATATATTTATAAAACTAACAGGCATACTAGTTATGGGTTATTTGGCCTTGTAGCAACAACAATCTACCCAGCTTGTTCTTTATAGGAAGGTTGTGTAGTCTGTGAGACCTGTATACACTACAACTTCTAGCATGAATTTCAAAGCAATCAGGTGGCTAAGGACAATGATTGGGAAACTAGAGCAACTGGCCGAGGAAGCATGATCTGAACAAGTCGTTCGATGACTGACCACTATTAGGTCGGCAGACCCACGTTATCAAGGGATTACATCGACGAACCGCACTAAAGGTCCCAACTACGCAAGTTTATTTCATGGGCGCTCGATCACAACTAGTCGATCGATCGGCTTTACCTCGACAGAAGTGCTCGTCGCGCAACAACTAATGACCATTGTATTAAATTTAAATGGCAACACAAATCTTGTATTAAATTAGCGCAATACCTGCATTAAGGGTGGTTTCCATAATCACTCTCTCCTTTCGTTAATTAAGAGCGGTTTTTATAATCATTTCCTCCTTTTTGTAATTGTACAAAAAGGCGCCCTATAAATAGGAGGACAAAAATGAATAAAGGGACTTTTTTGCCCGACTCTTCTCTCGAAAGAATTTTATATGGTCTACTCTCCCTCATTCACCTTCTCTCGACACTAACTCTCGAGGTGTGTTTCATCTGAAGAACAATTTAAACTTCAACATCCTAAAATGTGATGTGGTGAGTTTTGACATGCCCCATACGAGAAGCAGAGCCAACTACGAAGGAGAAGCCATGTAGAGGAACGGAGTGCCCATGAAATTCAATAGAGAAAAGGCGGGGCGAGACATCCACGAAGTGGTCCAGGCGTTATGAGCGCAGATAATGGACTTGTTTGAGGCCCTCTGAGTAGTCATATCTCAGAGGAACATTCAAACACCAATCTCGGAAGGAGACTATCGAGGAACGTGCCCTCAAAAGGTCCTCGTAAAGATCTACCTGCATCTAATGGTCAGTTTGGTGATCGATCAACCGAAGAGCTGGGGGACTCCCAACCCGCCGACAGTGCAGCATCTACGCCGATGATCAAACTCCAGATGGATTAAGTAAGAGTGCCCGCCCTATTAACTACGGGTGAGGCCATCTCTCGACGAATCCTAGAAACTATGTCTTCAGTGAAGCCAAGGATTCCCTATATGGATCCTTATAAGGGGAAGAGTGACCAATAATACCATGTGGCTTCCTTCGAATCGTCGATTGGAGTTATACAGATCGATGATGTTATGAAGTGTTGACTCTTCCTCACCACGCTAAAGGAGGTCGCGCTTCAATATTTTAATAGCCTGTTGTATGGGATCATCCCATCCTTCTATGAATTCAGAAAATTCTTCTTAGTGCACTTTGTCGACGTTCAGAAGCCAAGGAGAGAACGAAAGCATATAGGCTGACATCACTCACTTCCAGAATGAAATGTTGGAGGTAAGAAACCTGGAGTCTCTCATCGCTCGGACCCCCCTGAAGCAGGGAATCCTCAACCAACAATTCATGTATGTCCTGAACTTGCTCAAACTAAGATCTTTCATCGAAGTTTTTAAACTAGCCAACGACCATATCACCGTTAATGAGGTCCTTATGGGTTCATCAGGAACCAAAGTGAGAGTCATCCAACTGGTAGACGTAAAAACAAAAGGACCGGAATAATGAGAAAAGGCAGAGGAGTTGTCGGGGCCCTGATAGTTGATGGAACGACAACCCCTGGTCCCCGGATGATCAAGGAAATAACCGCAGCGGCAAGGGTCAGAGGCATCACACTAATTGACGGTCAACCTACTACTATGAGCTACTGCACGTATACCAGGAAATGTGAGATTCGACACCCCTGTATGTATCAATGATCAAGCTAGTCTAAGCCATCCAAAATAATAACTACTTCAAAAAGGGCCCTCCATTGAAAACTACACTTGTCCTTCACAACTCGAACAAATACTATGCTTATCACCTAGACCATGGGCATGACACAAATTGTAACCATCTAAGGAATTTGGCGGAGGAACTCATTAAGGCCAGAAAATTGAAGGAATTTATTATAATCAATGGGCACACATGGTGACATGGGAAGACTCCAACAGAGGAGCTCACAGAAAGACTCATCCGAGCAGGCAAGATCAACCTGGTTGAGGTCATCCCAGATATCTTTGAAGGAAGCAGAGATTCATCCCGACAGTCCACCCTAAAGAAGCATCGATCGGGGGAGTTTTGCTCTCTTTTATCTCTTATTCTCGTACTCAACCCTCAATCATTTTTACAGATGTGAATCTCCCACCAAAAGGAAACCCATATGATGATGTTATCCTCCTTACAACACTCATGAACAACTACTTGTTGGGTGGCATCCTTGTTAACACTTGAAGTTCCGTGAAAGTCCTATTTAAAACAATGTTCGACAAGATGGGACTCAAAACCGACTAGTTGGCAACGCCGGCTGGTCCATTTTTTGGTTTTTCGAACAAGAAAATAGAGGCCCTAGGCGTAATCACTCTTATCGTCTTGTGGAGTGAGCAAGAGAAGCAGTTCACCAGCACAAAAATTTTTTTTGTGATGGAATCCCGACCAACATACAACACAATATTCGGCTGACCATTGTTGAACAATTACCAAGCAGTGACTTCAAATTACCATGTGGCCATTAAATTTCCTAGAGATGGAGAAATAATCACTATTTGAGGGAGCCTGGAGCAGTCAAGGAGCCGCTACCTTTGAGTGGTCACCAGTGCCGACCACATGCCGCTTGACATACAAATCTGGAGGGAATGGGTCTCGAGACCAGTGAGACTGTCCTTAGAGTGCCCACGATCGACGGGGAAGAGCCTGCTAAGGTTTTTTTAATTAGTGATAATTTTGATGTAAGGCATAGGGACCTACTAATCTAGACTCTTCACGTGCAATGGGACACTTTCACCTAAACAGTCGCAGAGATTACAAAAGTTCCAATTGATGTCACATTCCACCATCTCAACATCAGTCTGCTCTCTCAACCTATACAGTAAAAGCTTCGATTGACAACTAGAACTATGGCTGAGCCAATCGCAACGGAGGTTCAGACGCTGAAGGAGGCGGGATACATTTGGAAGGTGCAGTATCCCACCTGGTTGTCGAATATGGTGATGGTTTGGAAGCCCAATAGAAAATGGAGAATGTGTGTCGACTTCACCAACCTCATCACTGCATATCCAAAAGATACATATCCATTGTGATGATATGAACCAGTCGTTTGACAATCAACCGCTCTATCGGGTAAGGAGACCCATGCTATCAAGGGATTCAATTGATGGACTGCGCTTACGGTCCCAGCTACCCAAGCTCAATTGACCGACTTTGTCTCAGCAGGAATGATAGCCACAAAATCGTTCTCCCTGAATGACCAAACTAAATGCATTGATCTGCTAATGATCATTGTATAAATTTCAATGGCAACATGAATGTTTTATTAAATTAGCAAATTAACTGCATTAAGAGTGGTTTCCACTATCTAGTTTCCATAATTGTTTCCTTCATTCTGTAATTATACAAAAAGGCCTCCTATAAATAAGAGGCCCAACGATAAATAAGGGGACTTTTTTGCCTAACTCTTCTCCCTAAGGAATTCTATGTGCTCTACTCTCTTGAATTCTCTTTCTCTAGGCTCTAGCTCTTGAGGCACGTTTCATTTGAATGACAATTTAAGATTCAACAAGACCTAAGCTAAAGTATATATTAGTCTAAATTAAGTTGGATTATGCTTCTGTTCAATAGCAGCTTTTTCGGTTTCAAAATAATATTGATTTAGAAGTACCTAAAACGGGAATAAAAATAAAATAAAAAATTTAAATTATAAGAGAAAAAAATTCGTCTTTATTGAGTGATTTCTAAAGGATAAATTCCATAGCTGCCCAGGGCTCTTAGATTACTTGCAATAGTCAAGCCCGACAAATAAAGCGTATGAGAAGAATAAAGAGATGGGGGGAGAGAGATGGATTCCATATTTGGTCTACAATGCCCAATGAATATTAATAAAAGATCTGGCCCTTTTATAATAAATGTTTCCCGAAGCTCTATCTTAACAAATGAAATGGCATTTCAACAATTATCTGGATGGGCTTGCAACGATCTATGAATGATTGTTTATCCTCAAGTCACATTTTGTCTTGATTGGTTTTGTTGGATCAGCTCTGCTCGATTGGGCATTCTCAGATAGAATTGTTTCTAGCGGGATAATTATTCTTTATGTGGAGCGATTCTATCTAAAGATACTTGCGACTCTCACTCTTGCTTCAGGTTGACTCATATGCCAGGTAAACTTTCGTATCGGATTGGCATCTCCTAATGTGAGCCGAAGATCGAAGGTTCAAACATCCCTCTGATAAATCTCGGAATAGATCGGTCGATAGTGATCAATCGCCCTCCGACCACCGTCTGGTTCGGTCGGCCTAGCTCAATCAACTCGACAGGTACCACAACTTCCTTGTAGAGGATCTCCATTCATTCATGCCCTATCTTCTAGGTCATTGGATCTCTGTCCGATCAGCACTAACATGTTTGTCATGTACACTGAGAATGCTTCAACATTTATGTTAGGNGGCAACGGGATTTTGATTCCGATGACCGACAGCTTCTTACGGGCAAACCTCACACCAAAAATAGTGCCGACACTTTCAAAGATAGTTGGGATGACCTCAACCAGGTTGATCTTGCCTGCTAGGATGGGTCTGTCTGTGAGCTCCTTTGTTGGAGTCTTCCCCTGTCACCGTGCGTGCCCATTGATTACGATAAATTCCTTCAATTTTCTGGCCTTAATGAGTCCTCCGCCAAATTCCTTAGATGGTTACACTTTGTGTCGTGCCCATGGTCTAGGTGATAAGCGTAGTATTTTTTCAAGTTATGAAGGGAAAGTGTAGTTTTCAATGGAGGGCCCTTTTTGAAGTAGTTATTATTTTGGATGGCTTAGACTAGCTTGATCATTGATACATATAGCGGTGTCGAATCTCACATTTCTTGGTATACGTGTAGTAGCTCATAGTAGTAGGTCGACCGTCGATTAGTGTGATGCCTCTGACCCTTGATGCTGCGGTTATTCCCTTAATCATCCAGGGACCAGGGGTTGTCGTTCCATCAACTATCAGGGGCCCGACAACTCCTCTGCATTTTCTCATTATCCCGATCCTTTTGCTTCTACGTCTACCAGTTTGATGACTCCACTTTGGTTCCTGATGAATCCATAAGGACCTCATCAACGGTGATATGGTCTTTGGCTAGTTTAAAAACTTCAATGAAAGATCTTAGTTTTAGCAAGTTTAGGACATACCTGAATTATTGGTTGAGGATTCCTTGCTTCAGGGGGGTCTGGGCGATGAGAGGCTCCAGGTTTCTTACCTCCAGCATTTCATTCTGGAAGTGAGTGATGTCGGCCTGTATGCTTTCGTTCTCTCCTTGGCTTCTGAAAGTTGGCAAAGTGCGCCAAGAAGAGTTTTCAGAATTCATAGAAGGATGGAATGATCCCATACAACAGGCTATTGAAATATTGAAGCGCGACCTCTTTTAGCGTGGTCAGGAAGAGTCGACACTTCATAACATCATTGATCTGTAGAACTTCAATCGACGATTCGAAGGAAGCCAAATGGTATTATTGGTCACTCTTCCCCTTATAAGGATCCATATAGGGAATCCTTGGCTTTAGTGAGGACATAGTTTCTAAAATTCGTCGAGAGATGGCCTCACCCGCAGTTAATAGAGCAGGCACTCTTACTTAATCCATATGGAATTTGATCATCGGCGTAGATGCTGCACTATCGGCGGGTTGGGAATCCCTCAGCTCTTCGGTTGATCAATCACCAAACTGACCGTTAGGTGCAGGCAGATCTTTACGAGGGACCTTTTGAGGGCACATTCCTCGATAGTCTCCTTCTGAGATTGGTGTTTGAATGTTCCTCTGAGATATGACTACTTAGAGGGTCTCGAACAAGTCCATTATCTGCGCTCATAACGCCTAGACCACTTCGTGGATGTCTTGCCCCACCTTCTCTCTATTGAATTTCATGGGCACTGCGTCCCTCTACAAGGCTTCTCCTTCGTAGTTGACTCTGCTTCTCGTATGGGGCATGTCAAAACTCACCGCATCATATTTTAGGATGTTGAAGTTTAAATTGTTCTTCAGATAAAACACACCTCGAGAGTTAGTGTCAAGAGAAGGTGAATGAGGGAGAGTAGACCACATAAAATTCTTTCGAGAGAAGAGTCGGACGAGAAAGTCCCTTTATTCTTCCTTGTCCTCCTATTTATAGGATGCCTTTTTGTACAATTACAAAAAGGAGGAAATGATTATAAAAACCGCTCTTAATTAACGAAAGGAAATAGTGATTATGGAAACCACCCTTAATGCAGTTATTGCGCTAATTTAATACAAGATTCATGTTGCCATTTAAATTTAATACAACGGTCATTAGCTGTTGCGCAACGAGCACTCCTGCCGAGGTAAAGTCGGTAGATCGACTAGTCATGATCGAGCGCTCATGAAATAAGCTTGAGTAGTTGGGACTTTTAGTGCGGTCCGTCGATGTAATCCCTTGATAACANATTAACAAAAGGAAATAGTGATTATGGAAACCACCCTTAATGCAGTTATTGCGCTAATTTAATACAAGATTCGTGTTGCCATTTAAATTTAATACAACGATCATTAGCTGTTGCGCAACGAGCACTCCTGCCGAGGTAAAGTAGGTCGATCGACTAGTTGTGATCGAGCGCCCATGAAATAAGCTTACGTAGTTGGAACTTTTAGTGCGGTCCGTCGATGTAATCCCTTGATAATGTGGGTCTGCCGATCTAATAGTGGTCAGTCATCGAACGACTTGTTCAGATCATGCTTACTCGACCAATTGCTCTAGTTTCCCAATCATTGTCCTTAGCCTCCTGATTGCTTTGAAATTCGTGCTAGAAGTTGTAGTGCNGATAACATGGGTCTGCCGATCTAATAGTGGTCAGTCATCGAACGACTTGTTCAGATCATGCTTACTCGACCAGTTGCTCTAGTTTCCCAATCATTGTCAGCCACCCGATTGCTTTGAAATTCGTGCAAGAAGTTGTAGTGTATACAGGTCTCACAGACTACACAACCTTCCTATAAAGAACGAGCTGGGTAGATTGTTGTTGCTACTAGGCCAAATAACCCATAACTAGTATGCCTATTTGTTTTATAAATATATAAAATGTGAACGTCATGCATGCAATTTCCCCCATAATCTTACATCACAAATGTTGACCACGCCCCCCTCTAAATCCTCACACGCAGATAACATATTAAAATTCCTACAACTCGATTTACATCATCCCCTTCGCATCGCTGGCAATCACTCCCCCGCCGTATAAATGACCTCCCACCCTTCCCACATTATGGTACTATATGAGGAAGGCCCAAACAGGGATGGCCTCAACCCTTCTTCGTTGACTCCCATTATATACCTCCCAACCTCAATGCCATCAATCTCTGTCCCATCAATCCAATTATGGAAGCAGACTTCTTCTCCTCTCCCGCAATGGTCGCCTTCGACCCCCTCATCCACATCCAATCCCTCTACTTCGATCTCTCCATCATCCACGACAAAATCCATCAACTTCAATTCCTCATCGGCAGCCTTACCTCCCCCGACGCCAACGCCGTCATCCAGGACATGATCTCCGTCGCGTCTGCAATTCTCTCAACTCTCCAGCAGCTGGCGTTCTGTTCCCCCGCCGCACCCGCTCCACAAACTCATGACAATTGCCGCAGCGCGCGCGCTGCGCCGCGCGCTCCGCAGCCGGGACACGACGTGGTCGAGATTGACGCGGGCGCGCTGTTAGCCAAATACACGCACTACTGCCACGTGTGCGGGAAGGGGTTCCGGCGCGACGCGAACTTGAGAATGCACATGCGGGCGCACGGAGATGCGTATAAGACGAGGGAAGCACTGACCAAAGGAGGAGGAGGAGGGATTTCGCATCAAGGGGAACAGAGCGCGAGTGCTGCGGGTAAGAACAAGTACTCGTGCCCGCAGGAAGGGTGTAGGTGGAATTGGAAGCACGAGAAGTTCCAGCCGCTTAAATCGGTGGCGTGCGCGAAAAATCATTATAAGAGAACTCATTGCCCGAAGCTTTACGTGTGCAGCCGGTGCGGGAGCAAGGAGTTTTCGGTGCTTTCGGATCTGAGGACGCACGAGAAGCATTGTGGAAACCCGAGATGGCGCTGCTCGTGCGGCACGACGTTCTCGCGCAAGGATAAGCTTTTGGGCCACGTGGCGTTGTTTGTTGGGCATGTGCAGGTGCCGGAAGGTGATGCTTTTGATGTGGGGCGGCAGCAGGACTTGCAGTGGATTGCTGGGAACTGGGATGGAAGGGATGATCATTCTGTAAATTGACGAGGTCACGGGCTTGTGCATGGAAACATCTATACACAGCACAGAATTTGTATGTGTTTACATATGTCGTGCCTCATTCAAACTTCTAATATCACATTAAAAATAATAATTTTATCACTTTTTGAAAGTGAAGTACACCCTTTCTTATATAAAATTTGAATTGTTGTGTTTGTATAAATGAAAATTTAGGATTAGATATGTAAATACAGGAGAATTAAGTACTTGCTATGTAAATTTCTAAAAGTTATGTGATGATAGTTTAATTAAAATTTAGTTAAAATAAATTTTAAATTTATTCAAATTACTTTAAAATTTATACATTATATGAATAGTCAGTTGAAAATTTATATTATATGCAACTCAAATTAAATTTTATAATTTTGATATTCATTGTGATAAACTTTTAATCAGAATATAAAAAGTGGAGGATTAAGCAGGGCTATGTTGGTATGGTTAAGTAGTGTACAGGGGTCAGTTGTGTGTTTAGTACAAGAATAATAATTAAGTGGTGAAGGAGATATCTGAGAAACATGAAATTGTTTTTCAAATGCGGATCAAATCTATGTAAATTTACTACTAGATCTGTTCTTTGTATACTTTTATCGTTTAATTGTATGTGCATGGAATGTTTAATTTAGTGGTTGATTCTCAGAACATTTTGTTGCAACTGATGAGCTAGATACTTTAGTAAGAAGAATAAATTAGACATTTCATGAAGGAAATGGGACGAGCTCATCGGATTTGAATGATGATTATTTGTGCGTAAATTATAGAATAGAAGCACAAATCATATATATATATATATATATATATATATATTCATGCATAATGTTAGACATCCCTGCAAAATATTTGAGATCAATTTTGTTTTTTATTTTATTTTTCTTTTTTTTGTTTATATTTTGTTATGAAAAAAAATTGTATTACATGTCCAGTTGATTAGTAAAAAAATATTATATGTGATTGTCTGCACGTACGGACAAGTACTCACGAGACCATGTCACCTCGCATGTGAACTTGGGATGATGTGACATCCTGTAAGGTCCAGAGGTGGGAACACCACACTTTATATTTTTTCATTGAGTGATGGCCGTCTTGATGTGATAGATCATGTGATTGTGAGGTCGCGTTTGAAAATATTGACAAAAAAATGTTTTGTCGAAACTTCTAAAAGCAAAGGGGTAGCTCCTAAGAACCCTTGGTCCTTTTATAAAAAAAATTGCCCAAAAATTATTGCATAGAAAAGCTCCTATGTTTATTAAATTTGTTATTTACATTAATTTGTATCATTATTCTTATTTATATTTTATATTAAAATATTTATGGGGAAAGTTTATTTTCTTCACATTGAGCTAAAATTTTACATAGTCATAAAAGTTATGAGATTTTTTATATTTTAAATTTAAGAAGGGGAAAAATCACGAGACATAACTTTAATAAAAGAATTTATTTACACTAGGATGTCAATTTCAAATTTAAGTTCAAGAAAATCTCTCTTAGCACTAGGATGTCCAATATTATTAAGCATTTATTTCTTATCATCCTAAATAATTATAGAAAATTGGCTCTAATATATTTAATAGCTATATCATACCAATATATTTTTTTTTATCAAAATAAGACTACTAGCACATTGTGCCCAAGTTTTTCTCAAATTTATAATTCAATTCATCACCAAAATCATAGTGATATTTATATTTAGATGCATTGGAAATAAATTTATTTGAGGATGGCACCCAAACCCTACTAACAAGATCTACGAGATTAAAGTAATGAAAAGAGCAACAATAGCTAAATTTTAGAGAAAGAAATTATGAGAATTTTATTTACTGTAGTTCAAGATACATAAGTTTATTATGTCCAATCTGAAAAATGTTGTCACAATATCCCTCTCTACTAATAATTATTAACTATGGAGACCACAAATGATTAAAGTTCAAAAGGCCAATGGATTCTTGGGATTTATTGATGGAACTATTCCTCAACATGGCTTAAAGCTAAGGATATAGATATTACGTGTTTTTTGTGGATGATTCTACCACTTATTTATATCTTATGACACAAAAGTATGAAATCTTTAATAAATTTATAAGGTTCAAACAATAAGTACAACTTCAATTCAACAAATATAGAAAAGGTCTCGGAATTGATGGAGGTGGCGAATACAAGAACTCATATTTTAGCAATTTACTCAGTAACTATGGCATAATACCTCAGATTTCACGTTGATATACATCTCAGCAAAATTGTATTGTCCAACACAAACATCATCATATTCTGGAAACCATCAGAGCTCTACTTGATGATTCAAAACTTCGTTATTTTTTTGGATTGAAAGTGCTCTTATAGCAATTCACAAAATCAAATGACTTCCATCCAAAATGACATCTCACAAATCTCCCTATCATATGCTATATGACATAACTCCTTATTACAATCATATGGGGGCATATGTATGCGAGTGTTTGCCCTGNTGACATCTCACAAATCTCCCTATCATATGCTATATGACATAACTCCTTATTACAATCATATAGGGGCATATGAATGCGAGTGTTTGCCCTAGTTACCACCAATCCAGAGAAACAAACTTCAACAAAGATATTTTCCTTGCATTTTCTTAGGTTATCCCAAACACACTAAAAGATACAAATGCTTTGATCCCTCAACTAATAAAATCCTAATCTTAAGGCATGTTGTATATAATGAAAAATCTTAACCTTACAAAAAACAAATAATTCATTAAAAGAAAAAATCAATTGNTTTGATTCCTCAACTAGTAAAATCCTAATCTTAAGGCATGTTGTATATAATGAAAAATTTTAACCTTACAAACAACAAATAATTCATTAAAAGAAAAATCAATTCTCATCCACCACTACCATTTACATTAATATCTATGTCAAACATTCCTCAAAAAAAGCATACACCAGCAAACAGAGGTTCTTATCCACCAATACATATCACAAACCCTCCACCAATATTGAATCAAATGACCGCTACTTGAGAAGAATTTCAAGCATTTTAAAATTAAAACGCTTGGATTCTAGTTCCACCACCTACAAATTAAAATATAATTGATAGCAAACGACATACAAAATCAATAAGAAAACATATGGATTTGTGGCCAGATATATATCTTGATTAGTGGCATTGGGCTAGCAACAAGAGTCTGGAATAAACTACGCAAATACATTTAGTCTAGTGCCAAAATTATCTACAATCAGACATCTACTTGTTGTTTTTCTCCCCCAAAACTAAAATAAATATCTTACTAATTGATGTGCTCAATGCTTTCTTACATGAAAAAGTACACAAAATTATATATATGTACCAACCACTAAGTAACATTGATCTCAAAATTCCTAACATGCTTCTCCCTTACAAAATTCTTTGTATGCTCAAACAAGCTCCAAGATAGTAGTTTAATACTTTAACCAATCATATAATTTCGTTTGGGTCAACCGAGCAGTCAATCTTTCACTCTATACCTACAAACACTTCACAAGTGTAATTTATATGTTATTATATGTAAATGATGCCCTTGTTATAGGAAAAAAAAAACTCTAGTGTGATACATTAATTGTTGCGAGAACTACAATAAAACTTCTCCATGAAATTAATGGAATTAGTTTCTACATTTATCAGAATTCAAATAATATACAAACTATGGATATCATCTATGCCAATTCAATTATGCAAGGAAACTTCTCAATAGAGCCAGCACAAAAAATTTAAACTATCCCAAATCCTCAATCTGTATAAACTAAACTTAAAATCAAATCAAATCAATTATTTTCAAACCCATCACTTTACAACATCTGGTTGGATCTCTTCAGTATTTAACTATCATCAAACCAGACACCACATTTGTAGTTAACACACCATCAAAATAACTTCCACTTCATCTCAAAATTCATTTTCAAAAACTTATATGTCTTCTAAGATACATCAAAGGAACACAAAACTTGGGCTTACTACTCAATAAGGGACCACTTGTGCGACACTCATATATTGATGCTAGTTGGGCTAGTGATTCTAATAAGAAACATTCAATCACAATACTTTGCACATTCATAGACCCTATATTCTATCTTGATATGTCTAAAAGCGAAAAACTATGATGATTGTCTACAAAGGCTGAATACAGAGCTCTGTTATCAGTTGCAACATATATCATATGGTTAAGAAGTTTTCTACAAAACTTTCAGATCACTTTCAATGAGTCAACCATGCCTCATTGTGACAACATATCAGTAATGGTAATAGCTTAAAATTCAATTTTTTATGTAAGGACTAAACATATTGAAATAGATTATTACTTTCTAAGAGAACACATCAAATCCAATGAAATAATCTTTGCCTTTTTTTATAGATTATGAAACAGCTGATATTCACCAAATCTCTTTTAACTCTACAACTACAGAAATTGAGAGAAGCTAACGTTATCTACTAGAGATGTCATCTTGGAGAGGCATGATAGAGTACCTGAAGAACAAGGGAACTATAACAATAATTAGTTCATCTCTCTAGCCCTACTGAATCCTAACTAATTATTCTTACACATAGCTATATACTCTCTGTGATACATTGCATTTATATGAAATAGGAATTATTACTTTCTTATCTTTCTTCTTATCTCTTCGTTATTCTCCTACTAATTTCATAAGAAAAAAGTGTTTTTAGGGAGAGGGCAAGTTCATTTGAGTTGGGCAAATGACATTAAGCCAATGTGAGTCCTTTTCAAGTAATCAAGCGCCTTAGATTTAGGGTGAATCTCTCTAACCTAAGCAATTTAGTCTAAAATGGAGCGAGTAATTTAGAATTAAGGAGAGTCCAATTGATTTTGACTATTCACTTTAAGATGAACGGGTTCCACTAAGCTAATGCAAGCGCCCATTTTGATTAGATGAGTAGTTTCTTGACCTAGAAATTATTTTAATTTATCACTAACCAAAAAAGTATTTTTCATATGTAGACATGCTGATTTACAAATAATCTTACAATGTTAATTTTTAGTTGAAATGATTATGTTTGTTCTATGTCTTTTTGAAGCACAAAAATCACAATAATCACCACATGTTAAAAATTACTCTAAAATTTTTCATTAGCTTATAGTGTCATTCTCATAATTGACCTAATATTGATTCCTTTTAATTTTGTAATAAGTAATAATATTTTTGTAATTATTATTTTGATCTGAAAAAATTAAGGTGCTTGTTCCACCATGCACTGACTTAATACTGCTCACAAATTGTTATAAATAATCAATGTTTTTTATGCTTTTAGATCTTGGCTCCACCACATACATAACAATTATCAACGATCTATATTTATAAATGATTTTATAAACTGATCAAGACCCTCAAATTCACGAATAGCAGATTGTTAAATAAAGTAATTTGGTATGGGAGCTAATTGAAGAAGACATCAATGAGGGCAATGCTAGAAGCCTAGAGAAGAATAAGAAGTTTTAAAAGAAGCTCACTAGTGCAAGGCTTAAAGACATAGACCAATGAGGAAAAGGAAGTCACATGATGGTATAATTTGTAGAAGGGTGGTTCGTGAGACTACGATAGTTGGGAGGCAACTCAATACCACCTAAAATGACAAAACGTGTAGTTATGTTTTAATATTTACTTGAGCTAGCTCGTAAAAAAAATGAGCCAAACTAGTTTAAACTTGAGCTTGAGTTGGTAAAACATACATACATGCCTGAATCCGAGCACAAACTCGAAGTTGTGGCTCAATATGCTTGACTTGCGAGCTAATTAGGAAGTTTGCAAGCTCAAGCTGTCTCACAAGCTATAATGGCTTACTTGCAGCCCCTACACCTAACTAGTATTGATTGATCAACCACTACATTAATATGTGCTTAAGATTGGCNTATAATTCAATTCATCACCAAAATCATGGTGATATTTATAAAATAAATATTTATATTTAGATGCATTGGAAAGAAATTTATTTGAGGATGGCACCCAAACCCTACTAACAAGATCCATGAGATTAAAGTAATGAAAAAAGCAACAATAGCTAAATTTTAGAGAAAGAAATTATGAGAATTTTATTTACCGTAGTTCAAGATACATAAGTTTATTATGTCTAATCTGAAAAATATTGTCACAATATCCCTCTCTACTAATAATTATTAACTATGGAGACCTCAAATGATTAAGTTCAAAAGGCCAATGGATTCTTGGAGTTTATTGATGGAACTATTCCTAAACTTGGCTTAAATCTAAGGATATAGACATTACGTGTTTTTTGTGGATGATTCTACCAGATTACTTATTTATATCCTATGACACAAAAGTATGAAGTCCTTAATAAATTTATAAGGTTCAAACAATAAGTACAACTTCAATTCAATAAATATAGAAAAGCTCTCGAAATTGATGGAGGCGGTGAATACAAAAACTCATATTTTAGCAATTTACTCAGTAACTATGGAATAATACCTCAAATTTCACGTCGATATACATCTCAGCAAAATGGTATTGTCCAACTCAAACATCACCATATTCTGGAAACCATCAGATCNTATAATTCAATTCATCACCAAAATCATGGTGATATTTATAAAATAAATATTTATATTTAGATGCATTGGAAATAATTTTTTTTGAGGATGGCACCCAAACCCTACTAACAAGATCCATGAGATTAAAGTAATGAAAAGAGCAATAATAGCTAAATTTTAGAGAAAGAAATTATGAGAATTTTATTTACCGTAGTTCAAGATACATAAGTTTATTATGTCCAATCTAAAAAATGTTGTCACAATATTCCTCTCTACTAATAATTATTAACTATGAAGACCTCAAATGATTAAGTTCAAAAGGCCAATGGAATCTTGGGGTTTATTGATGGAACTATTCCTAAACTTGGCTTAAATATAAGGATATAGACATTACGTGTCTTTTGTGGATGATTCTACCGGATTACTTATTTATATCCTATGACACAAAAGTATGAAGTCTTTAATAAATTTATAAGGTTCAAACAATAAATACAACTTCAATTCAACAAATATAGAAAAGCTCTCGGAATTGATGGAGGTGGTGAATACAAAAACTCATATTTTAGCAAATTACTCAGTAACTATGGAATAATACCTCAGATTTCACGTCGATATACATCTTAGCAAAATGGTATTGTCCAACACAAACATCACCATATTCTGGAAACCATCAGATGTCTACTTGATGATTCAAAACTTCCTTATTTTTTTGGATTGAAAGTGCTCTTATAGCAATTCACATAATCAAATGACTTCCATCCAAAATGACATCTCACAAATCTCCCTATCATATGCTATATGACATAACTCCTTATTACAATCATATAGGGGCATATGGATGCAAGTGTTTGCCCTGGTTACCACCAATCCAAAGAAACAAACTTCAACAACGATATTTTCCTTGCATTTTCTTAGGTTATCCCAAACACACTAAAAGATACAAATGCTTTGATCCCTCAACTAGTAAAATCCTAATCTTAAGGCATGTTGTATATAATGAAAAATTTTAACCTTACAAATAACAAATAATTCATTAAAAGAAAAATCAATTGTCTCATCTACCATTACCATTTACATTAATATCTATGTCAAACATTCCTAAAAAAAAAGCATAACCTAGCAAATAGATGTTCTTATCCACCAATACATATCACAAACCCTCCACCAATATTGAATCAAATAACCGCTATTGGAGAAGAATTTCAAGCATTTTAAAATTAGAACACTTGGATTATAGTTCCACCACCTACAAATTAAAATATACATAATAGCAAACGACATACAAAATCAATAAGAAAACATATGGATTTGTGGCCAGATATAAATCTCGATTAGTGGCATTGGGCTATCAAGAAAATTATGGACTAAACTACGCAGATACATTTAGTCTAGTGCCAAAATTACCTACAATCAGACATCTTTTTCTCCACCAAAACAAAAATATCTTACAAATTGATGTGCCCAATGCTTTCTTACATGAAAAAGTACACAAACTTGTATATATGTACTAACCACTAAGTAACATTGATCTCAAAATTCCTAAACATGCTTCTCCCTTAAAAAATTCTTTGTATGCTCAAACAAGCTCCAAGATAGCGGTTTAATACTTTAACCAATCATATAATTTTGTTTGGGTCAACCGAGCAATCAATCCTTCACTCTATACCTACAAACACATCACAAGTGTCATTTATATGTTATTATATGTAAATGATACCCTTGTTACAGGAAAAAAAACTCTAGTGTGATACATTAATTGTAGCAAGAACTACAATAGAACTTCTCCATGAAATTAATGGAATTATTTTCCACATTTCTCAGAATTCAAATAATATACAAACTATGGATATCATCTATGTCAATTCAATTATGAAAGGAAATTTCTCAATAGAGCCGACACGAAAGATTTAAAAACTATCCCAAATCCTCAATTTGTATAAACTAAACTTAACATCGAATCAAATCAATTATTTTCAAACCCATCACTGTACAAACATCTGGTTGGATCTCTTCAGTATTTAACTATCACCAAACTAGACATCACATTTGTAGTTAACACACCATCACAATATCTTCCACTTCATCTCAAAATTCATTTTCAAAATCTTATATGTCTTCTAAGATACATCAAAGGAACACAAAACTTGGGCATAATACTCAAGAAGGGACCACTTGTGCGACACTCATATATTGTTGCTAGTTGGGCTAGTGATTCTAATAACAAGTATTCAATCACAAGACTTTGCACATTAATAGACCCTATATTCTATCTTGATATGTCTAAAAGCAAACAACTATAATGATCGTTTACAAAGGCTGAATAGAGCTCTGTCGTCAGTTGCAACATATATCATATGGTTAAGAAGTTTTCTACAAGACTTTTAGATCACTTTCAATGAGTCAACCATGCCTCATTGTGACGACATATCAGTAATGGTAATAGCTTAAAATTAAATTTTTTATGTAAGGACTAAACATATTGAAATAGATTATTACTTTATAAGAGGACACATCAAATCTAATGAAATAATCTTTGCCTATTTTTTTATAGATGATGAAACAGCTGATATTCAACAAATCTCTTCCAACTCTACAACTACAGAAATTGAGAGAAGCTAACATTATTTACTAGAGATGCCATGTTGGAGAGGGATGATAGAGTACCTGAAGAACAAGGGAACAATAACAATAATTAGTTCATCTCTCTAGCCCTACTGAATCCTAACTAATTATTCTTACACATAGCTATATACTCTCTGTGATACATTGCATTTATATGAAATAAGAATTATTACTTTCTTATCTTTCTTCTTATCTCTTCGTTATTCTCCTACTAATTTCATAAGGCAAAAGTGTATTCAGGGAGGGGGGAAGTTCATTTGAATTGGGCAAATGACGTTAAGCCAATGTGAGTCCTTCTCAAGTAATCAAGCGCCTTAGATTTAGGGTGAATCTCTCTAACCTAAGCAATTTAGTCTAAAATGGAGCGAGTAATTTAGAATTAAGGTGAGTCCAATTGATTTTGACTATTCACTTTAAGATGAATGAGTTCCACTAAGCTGAGGCAAGCGCCCCTCTTGATTAGATGAGTAGTTTCTTGACCTAGAAATTATTTTAATTTATCTCTAACCAAAAATGTATATTTCATATGTAGACATGCTAATTTACAAATAATCTTACAATTTTAATTTTTAATTGAAATGATTCTATTTGTTTTGTGTCTTTTTGAAGCACAAAAATCACAATACACTACATGTTAAAAATTACTCTAAAAATTTTCATTACCTTATAGTGTCATTCTCATAATTGACATAATATTGATTCATTTTAATCTTGTAATAAGTAATATATTTTTGTAATTATTATTTTGATCTGAAAAATTAAGGTGCTTGTTCCACCATGCACTGACTTAATACTGCTCACAAATTGTTATAAATAATCAATGTTTTTTTTTGCCTTCGGATCTTGGCTCCACCACATACATAACAATTATCAACGATCTATATTTATAAATGATTTCATAAACTGATCAAGACCCTCAAATTCACCAATAGCAGATTGTTAAATAAAGTAATTTGGTATGGGAGCTAATTGAAGAAGACATCAATGAGGGCAATGTTAGAAGCCTAGAGAAGAATAAGAAGTTTTGAAGGAAGCTCACTAGTGCAAGGCTTAAAGACATAGACCAATGAGGAAAAGGAAGTCACATGATGGTATAATTTGTAGAAGGGTGGTTCGTGAGACTACGATAGCTGGGAGGCAACTCAATAATACCTAAAATGACAAAATGTGTAGTTATGTTTTAATATTTACTTGAGCTAGCTCGTAAAAAAATGAGCCAAGCTAGTTTAAACTTGAGCTTGAGTTGGTAAAACATACATACATGCCTGAATCCGAGCACAAACTCAAACTTGTGGCTCAATATGCTTGACTTGCGAGCTAATTAGGAAGTCTGCAAGCTCAAGTTGGGTCACAAGCTATAATGGCTTACTTGCACCCCCTACACCTAACTAGTATTGATTGATCAACCACTACATTAATATGTGCTTGAGATGGGTTTTATTTGCTCTTATGTTCCCAATGATACATGAGATTGGTGGTACCAAAATTTTACATTCCCTTCTTAATGAAACATTATCATAAAAAGAAAAAATTGAGCCGACAATTAATTATCTCTTAACGATTCAAAACCTCAAATCATAAAACTTAAAATCATGTCATACGTTTAATCATAAAAAGACGTGTGTAAATGAAGCGTTTTATAAATTTTTGGAATGCATTCACATTCTGTAACTAAAAATTTTTACCTGTTATATATGAAAAAATATGGGTAAGTTCTAATATTTGTGTTGTAATAACACATTATGTTACTTCGATATATGCACCTAAACATGTCCGTTGAGCTGACATATTAAGTTAACCTATCAAGTTGATCAGTCGAGTTAACTTGTCAAGATAACCTACCGAATTGACCTAATGAATTCAATTAGATACAAAATATACGTCCTAAAAAGAATTCAACATTTAGACATCGTCCAAATAACCTGTAATGAAAAAGTCAACACGTCGATGATTCGTTCATCATAAACTTTTTATTATTAATAGCGAAATAATTTATATCAGGAGCGTAATATTGAATGATTAATTTTATATCTTGATTTTCTATTTGGCTAGTGAATGTTAAGCGAAATGCCCTTTCAAAATGACTTTAGTATGAAGCTTGCACGATGAGAAGGCTAAATAGGTCAAACAGTTTGGCCAAATACAGCCGGAAATAAAGTGGCAGCCATAATTTTTTGTTCCAACCTTCTCTTTTTGCCATTCTTCTCACGTTCTAGCAGACATCATAATAAAATATTATATTCAATCATACATATTAATTCCTAACCTTTCAACGTGTGAGAAATTATATGGAGAAAAATTATTTAATGGCTTTAATAAAGATATATAATATTTTAAAATTTTAAAGAGTCGTTACTCTTAATTATAATTATTAAATGCTAGAAAATTCATTGTTGTAGAATGATAATTTATGGAGAAAATAATAGTCATAAAAAGATGCAAATTGACATATAATTTCATATAATACCGAATATATTTTTTTTTTGATAAAAAATAAAGTTATTATATTTTTAAAAATTTAATTGGGTGTCTTGTGCGAAAAATTATTGCATGTATACACCGCATGCAGAAATGCATATGGTGTCCAATCCTGACCGTAGATCACCGTGATATACTGTCAGGATACAATTAAAATTTTTTTGGAAAAAAAAATATTTAAAGTAGGGCCCATCGAAATACATCATGACCGTAGATCACCGTGATCTACGGTCAGAATCGGACACCGCATGCATCTCTGCATACGGTGTATGTATGCAATAATTTTTCCTGTTGTGCAAGGTTCACCCAGATGTGTGAAGGATTTTTAAAGGTCTTAAAAAAAAAAACATGCTAATCGAGACGAGTCTCAACCCGGTACAACATGAAACATACCAACAACCAAAATGCCGATCAATTAGCACAAATCTTAAAAATACTTTAAGAGAGCGTTTGAGCGACTTGTGCTTATTCAGATAAACCACTTATCTGAAAACACGGACTGTGGGTTCGACCAGTTTTCCATGTTTAGTGCAAAAAACCAACTGTGTTTTCGAATAAGTCGCTCAAATGCAGTTTCCGAACGATGAAAATACCGCCACATCAAATAAGCTGCCCCAAACCTAGCCTGAGATGCATATTACATTATTATATATTAGGCTCACTAAATTTTTTCATTAAACCAGTAATTTAAAGACTTTCAAATCGGGCTCCAACTTATTAGCGAAGCCGCCTCGTACTTCTCCTCCTCCGCCTCTGCCGCCGCAGCCGCCGCTTCCTCTCGCCGGACGAGAAAGTTCTTCAGGTGGCTTATCCATTTTGATGCCATCGCAAAAGTCGATCAGTAAGAGGTCGAGCCATGGGATGTTCAAGCGATATCGCTCTCAGAGCAGCAGCATCACCTCTAATGGCAACTTGAATTAATCGTCTCCTGTTCCTTGTAATGAAGAAAACCCTGCTAGTTTTCTTTATAACCGTGACGACGAGGATCTTGCATGCCCATGTTTTCCGCAGGTAGGCCATGAGATTTGATATATCTTCTTTTATTCTAAATTTTTCAGGTCTTTTCATGCNACTAAAATTTTTTACCTGTTATATATGAAAAAATATGGGTAAGTTCTAATATTTGTGTTGTAATAACACATTGTGTTACTTCGATATATGCACCTAAACAGGTCCGTCGAGCTAACCTATCAAGTTGACCTATCAAGTTGATCAGTAGGGTTAACTTGTCAAGATAAACTGTCGAATTGACCTAATGAATTCAATTAGATACATAATATACGTCCTAAAAAGAATTCAATATTTAGATATCATCCAAATAACCTGTAATGAAAAAGTCAACACGTCGATGATTCGTTCGTCGTAAATTTTTTATTATTAATAGCGAAATAATTTATACTAGGAGCGTAATATTGAATGTCATTAATTTTATCTCTTGATTTTCTATTTGGCTATTGAATGTTAAGCGAAATGCCCTTTCAAAATGACTTTAGTATGAAGCTACTGCAGAAGCACGAGGAGAAGGCTAAATAGGTCAAATAGTTTGGCCAAATGCAGCCGGAAATAAAGTGGCAGCCATAATTTTTTGTTCCAACCTTCTCTTTTTGCCATTCTTCTCACGTTCTGGCAGACACCATAATAAAACATTATATTCAATCATACATATAAATTCCTAACCTTTCAACGTGTGAGAAATTATATGGAGAAAAATTATTTAATGGCTTTAATAAAGATATCTAATATTTTAAAAATTTAAAGAGTCGATACTCTTAATTATAATTATTAAATGCTAGAAAGTTCATTGTTGTAGAATGATAATTTATGGAGAAAATAATAGTCATAGAAAGATGCAAATTGACATATAATTTCATATAATACCGAATATATTTTTTTTTGATAAAAAATAAAGTTATTATATTTTTAAAAATTTAATTGGGTGTCTTGTGCGAAAAATTATTGCATGTATACACTCCAATCCTGACCGTAGATCACCGTGATATACTGTCAGGAAACAATTAAAATTTTTTTGAAAAAAAAATATTTAAAGTAGGGCCCACCGAAATACATCATGACCGCAGATCACCGTAATCTACGATCATAATCGGACACCGCATCTCTGCATGCGGTATATGTATGCAATAATTTTTCCTGTTGTACAGGGTTCACCCACATTTGTGAAGGATTTTTAAAGGTCTTAAAAAAACATGCTAATCGAGATGAGCCTCAATCCGGTACAGCATGAAACTTACCAACAACCAAAATGCCGATCAATTAGCACAAATCTTAAAAATACTTTAAGGGAGCGTTTGAGCGACTTCTGCTTATTCAAATAAATCACTTATCTAAAAACAAGGACTATGGGTTCGACCAATTTCCCACGTTTAGTGCTAAAAACCAACTGTGTTTTTAAATAAGTCACTCAAATGCAATTTCCGAACGATGAAAACACCGTCACACCATATAAGCTGCCCCAAACGTAGCCTGAGATGCATATTACATTATTATATATTAGGCTCACTAATTTTTTTCATTAAACCAGTAATTTAAAGACTTTCAAATCGGGCTCCCACTTATTAGCGAAGCCGCCTCGTACTTCTCCTCCTCTGCCGCCGCCGCCGCCGCCGCCGCCGCTTCCTCTCGCCGGACGAGAAAGTTCTTCAGGTGGCTTATCGGTTTTGATGCCATCGCCAAAGTCGATCAGTAAGAGGTCGAGCCATGTGATGTTCAAGCGATATCGCTCTCAGAGCAGCAGCATCACCTCTAATGGCAACTTGAATTAATCGTCTCTGTTCCTTGTAATGAAGAAAACCCTACCAGTTTTCTTTATAACCGTGACGACGAGGATCTTGCACGCCCAGGTTTTCCGCAGGTAGGCCATGAGATTTGATATATCTTCTTTTATTCTAAATTTTTCAGGTCTTTTCATGCTTTTTTTTTTAAGCCTGAAGAGTTGGCGGTTTTACTGAAAGGATGCTTTCAAAAGGGGTCTAGATCTGCTTTTGAATTAATTAAACTCGGGCGATTAAGAAACCCACATCTTTATTTCAAACTACAAATATTTACAACAACACTACTTATTTTTACAAGAAATTCGATCAATAATAGCCTTAATATGCACACAATGCACATCTGTGTATACAATCAATCTCAAATGACAAGTTGAGGTTAGTGCATAAACGCATTGTAGTTAGAAACAGCTTTAGACATGTTTCTCTAGAAAAAAAAACTTCATCATTATTCAGAAGATTATAGAATGGTTGGAAAAACAGAGTCTGCATTTTCTAAATTGTATAAATTTGACAAAAAAAAACAAAGGCATATGAAACTCAAGTAGATTCATGCATAAGTATGAATCATTTGAAAAA
>JXCR01146811.1:0-18304 GCA_002079205.1 Phalaenopsis hybrid cultivar | reverse complement strand
CCCAAATAGGGTCTTAATATTTATAATCCTTATTTTTCTAATATTGTGGGGCTTACGCCTTGCTCGTAACAGTTAAAATACCCTGCCCAATAACCACACCTTTTAAAAAATTGTGCTATATATATGATTTTTGGCAATAAATATGATAATTTGTTACTAGAATTTTAAATATCTCAATATCAAGAAAAACCACACCAACCATTACAATAATGTCTATGGTATGTACAAACCACATAAACATTTATAGGATCAAATATAAGAACTTCTCATACATTAATGAAAAGCTTATAATAATTAAAATACTATTCATTAAACCAAAGAAATAAATAACATAAACACATATAATGTTATGCAAATAGTTAGAGCAAAATAATAATTTTAAACTACAAACTCAAATAATAGTTGCCAAAACATTCTCTTTTACTCTCACTTCATCCCCTCTTGCACCCACTTTCCTCCTCTCTCTCTTCTTTCTTTATTTCTAGCTATCTTTGAAGATTAATCATTTCATGACTAAGTATCATCTATAAGTAAATGTGAATTAAACTATCATTTATTAATGCAATAACCATTGCTTAAATTAAAATATATAGCTATAATTTATAAATTTAAATATCATATGAGAACTACTAGGAGGTGTGATCTACATGTGTAGTTAATGCATGAATTGCATCATTTGAGCTTTCAATATGTGTATAAATTTTTAAGAATTTGCATCTTGATAAAAGGCACAAACACTACAAGTTANTAGGAGGTGTGATCTACATGTGTAGTTAATGCATGAATTGCATCATTTGAGCTTTCAATATATGTATACATTTTTAAGAATTTGCATCTTGATAAAAGGCACAAACACTACGAGTTATTTTGTATCATCAAACTCTATTTAGATGTACATGTGTTGTCATAATTGAAACTACTCATTTATTTGCTTCAACATTTTCATCCTCTGGTGTAAGGCCTTTCTCGACTCGAATTTCACATGCTTATTTCTAAATTATATAACACAGAAATGTTAAGCTAAACTTTTAAGTGAAAAATAGCAAATAATTTTAAAAAATTAGTATTCATCTTTGTCCATCATCTTTAGATGACCAAGATAAATTTTTGTGTATCACATTAATCTTCCAAATTATAAATGATATTGAATTAATAGAAAAGAAGTCAAACAAATAATACTTGTTCATTTAATAACAACAAAGAATAATGACAAGTAATTTCATATTATCTCTTATTTTCTTCAAATAGTGCTCACTCAACTCATTAAATGAAATAAATTTAATTTTTGTTGTATTATTAAAATTTTGGTTGCCCTCTCATGTTGTAAAAATATTGTAAATGCTAGTCGTATAAAAAATAACACTAAATGTAAATATGTTCTTAACTTGGTCGTGCAATTGTGACCACTAGGTCACTAACTAACATGATTAAGCTAGTTTAACTTCAATAGGCACAACTATCATAATTTTCATTACATGATTGTTGTCCCAATGCTTTTAATTTAAGATAGTCTTATAGTTTCTATATTTAGTACCAAGAGATTGTCAAATCTAATGATTCACACACACACACACACACACNCACACACACACACACACACACACACACACACACACACACACACACACACACACACACACACACACACACACACATTCAAGGAAAGCATATTTTTATTAGGTCCATTACTTTTAATTATAGCCAGCATCATCTTCTTAATGGGTTTCAAACTCTGATTGCACCAATTAGGAAATAAAATGGGCGCAAGTATGGGATCCCTCGCAATTACTCCAAAATGTGATCCTAAAAGATTGCCTCCAATATACTACATGGAATGCCTTGAAGTTCATCTTGATATGCACTTATATTTTTTATGGTATATTTTGAATGTCAACACATATACTATAACCCTTTTGCTTGATAGGGAAAACTTGGTCATTTATAATAATTTGAGCAATAATTTAGTCAATTTATTGAGTTTAAAAAAACGTAAGAATATATTAAAATAAATTAAACATCCTTATCAATTTTATCCCTTTATCTAGAGTTCTCCTTGAATGACCATTATGAGAGGTTATATATGTTGTGAAAGTTAGTTTTTGGTGAATTAGCTTGTTCTATATTAAAGAGGGACTCACGTGATGTACTGCTCTCTACTCTATTAAAGTTGTCATTTAATATATCTTTACGAGCATATATTAACGTTTCTTCTCCACTGAACTNAAGTTAGTTTTTGGTGAATTAGCTTGTTCTATATTAAAGAGGGACTCACGTGATGTACTGCTCTCTACTCTACTAAAGTTGTCATTTAATATATCTTTACGAGCATATATTAACGTTTCTTCTCCACTGAACCTTCAATACGTGAGCAATTTAGTAATATAATATCTCATTACCTTGAATAATTCTTGAATCAAACACATCTCTTAATATGACTTTACTTCCATTATTATTTGTGGGACTTTGAACGTAGTGAATTAGATTAACTTGTGCTGATAAAATCAATAGATCATTCACTAGAAAATACGTATTAACAATGTTCTAAGCAGTTACATTATATTGCACTGGTCTTCATGTTATTAGATATTATATTATAAGTTTATGCAATATGTAACTATTTCAAAGGGCTAATGGACAATAAACATTAATTGATTATCTTCAATTCAAAAAATATTTTTTTAAGGATATAATTTTTAGTTTATGGCTATTAATGTAAATTAATGATTTCAAGTGAAATAGATAATCATTGTAATTTAAATATTTTTAATGCATAAATTTAAATAAAAATTAGTACTGACTGTAGAAATGAAAAGAAAACTCATTTTATCAAATGCAGATTTAATTTTTCAACTAAATATATTTTTTAGCTTTTTTTTAAATTATTTTTTAGAAAAATAAAAAATAAAAATAACGTTTTAATTATTGTGGGAATAATATAAAAAAATAACATCAACCCTCTCTAATTATTTTTTTTGNAATATCTCATTACCTTGAATAATTCTTGAATCAAACACATCTCTTAATATGACTTTACTTCCATTATTATTTATGGGACTTTGAACGTAATGAATTAGATTAACTTGTGCTGATAAAATCAATAGATCATTCACTAGAGTGTACGTATTAACAATGTTCTAAGCAGTTACATTATATTGCACTGATCTTCATGTTATTAGATATTATATTATAAGTTTATGCAATATGTAACTATTTCAAAGGGCTAATGGACAATAAACATTAATTGATTATCTTCAATTCAAAAAATATTTTCTTAATTACTTTTTAAGGTTATAATTTTTAGTTTGTGGCTAATAATGTAAATTAATGATTTCAAGTGATAAGTATCTTGGCATAAAAAAACATGAAATAGATAATCATTGTAATTTAAATATTTTTAATGCATAAATTTAAATAAAAATTAATACTGACTGTAGAAATGAAAAGAAAACTCATTTTATCAAATGCAGATTTAATTTTTCAACTAAATATATTTTTTAGCTTTTTTTTCAAATTATTTTTTAGAAAAATAAAAAATAAAAATAACGTTTGTGGGAATAATATAAAAAAATAACATCAACCCTCTCTAATTATTTTTTTTCTTTCTTCTAAACATTTAAAAAATTTCTTGGGGGATTTACATTCACACCACATAGTTCTAGATTTATTAACATATCTAATATTTATATTTTAATATTTATTGGGATAACACTCAAAATTTTAAATTTTATCAAAAATAACATAAATTATAATTTTTTAAAGTGAAATAGAGCTTCTCAATCACATATTAATAATATCAAAACACTATAATATCATATAAATAAATATTAAATTTTAGATATAAGATGTATAAATATATAAGACATATATATTATGTATGTAAATTTCATATATATATATATAGTACATAGAAAACGTATTAGCACAAATCTTAAAGAGACATGATGACCGACAAAAATGATGACGTGGTTGACCGGGACCAGCCAGAAGCAGTTCAAGGCCCCCTATCTATCTGGACGACATCTGAAGGCCGGGAGGAAACTAATTCAAAGACGGACATAATTTTTCCTCTCTTAAAGTCTACTAGCGCAAAACTTGCGCGGACAAATCTGCTGGCATTCTTCAATCAAGCGGGGCGAACAATGAAAAGCGCCCAGATCTAAAGTACTCGATTTGGGCCTTCCAGTTCGTCCTTCAGTCATAGCAGCAAGGAAAATAGCCCATCCAGTCATTCTCTCAGACTCCCGACACGTGGCCGCTCAGACCAAAATCCGGTTGAGTGACATCCCGGGTTCCCAACCACATCCGACAAGACGCAGTTTAGGCCCATGGCCCTATAATTATGTATTGACCAAAATGCCCCCGCCGTACATATTTCTATAGAGATACAAAATGTAAATGAACATCCCCCATTCTTATAAATAAGGGCACATTTCATGAATAAAAGTTACATGATTTTATTGTTCATTTGCAGGCTCTCTGCTCTCTTCCTCTATCTTTCGGGCTCTATTCCTCAGGTATGTCCCTCAGATAGTTTTGGATTCAACATCCTAAAAAGTGTGGTGAGTGTGGAGTCATGTCATCGATAAGAAGAGGTGTGCAACTATCACAAAGAGATAAGAGTCGTCAGAGAGAAGTAAGCAACACAAAACGCATTAGAGAAGACATGGAGGAACACTTGCAATGAGGAATGCAGGAGTTAAGGGCCCAGATAATGGATCAAGTGTCGGGTCATATTGCAGAGGTCCTAAGGCCCGTTGCGACCATAGTAGGGGATCATGTCCCATAGGGGTAGAAACCCCTCAGAAGGTGGCATTGGTGCACAATGACAGAAGGTTGAGCAACAAACCTAAGAGGGTCGAAGACTCACAATACCAAAACAACGTTGGATCAGCACAAGTGGAGAGGCATCAATTTAGACGCACTGAGATATCGTGTTAGCCAGAGAATCCATTCTCTTTACATATCTCATGAGCTGAACCCCAGGAGAAGTTGAAACTTTTGTCACTAAGGGCGTATCAAGGTCAGTCAGATCCCAATGACCAGATTGCCTCATTTGAATTCGTGGAGTGCCTACTAAAAGTCTTNGTGGAGTCATGTCATCGACAAGAAGAGGTGTGCAACTATCACAAAGAGATAAGAGTCGTCAGAGAGAAGTAAACAACACAAAACGCATTAGAGAAGACATGGAGGAACACTTGCAATGAGGAATGCAGGAGTTAAGGGCCCAGATAATGGATCAAGTGTCGGGTCATATTGCAGAGGTCCTAAGGCCCGTTGCGACCATAGTAGGGGGATCAGGTCCCATAGGGGTAGAAACCCCTCAAAAGGTGGCACTGGTGCACAATGACAGAAGGTTGAGCAACCAACCTAAGAGGGTCGAAGACTCACAATACCAAAACAACGTTGGATCCACACAAGTGGAGAGGCATCAATTCAGACGCACTGAGACACCGTGTTAGCCAGAGAATCCATTCTCTTTATATATCTCATGAGCTGAACCCCAGGAGAAGTTGAAACTTTTGTCACTAAGGGTGTATCGAGGTCAGTCAGATCCCAATGACCAGATTGCCTCATTTGAATTCGTGGAGTGCCTATTAAAAGTCTTATATGCGTTTAAGTGATGTTTGTTCTTCACTACCCTGAGCTCATCAACTTTGAAGTGGTTCAACTCACTCACCGCTAGGAGTATTAGCAGTTTTTTGAATTTTAGAAGGCTCTTCTTAGATCGGTTTCCAAGCGCCCGAGTATCGAAGAAGACCTCGTAGATCATGTGACAAATGAAATAGGGACCACACATGAGTTTGTGCTCCTACATCCCTGATTCCAAAAGGAGATGTTGGACGTGAGAGATCCTTGAGCCTGCATGCCACAGAGGACTCTAAAGCAAGGTCTGAGGTATGAGAAGTTTTGTTATGACCCCAGCTTACAAGAACCTTAGGATTTGGCAAAATTGCTTCGAATGAGCAACAAGCTGGCAAATCACTAGGTCCAAAAGAGAGCCTCACCTAGAAGCGAGTGGAAATCATGAGAGGATCCCAGACTATCCATCCAACCAAGGTATGAAGACAATCTATACTCTTGAAAAAATAGGGGATCTGACCGGTGCAACAATCAAGAAGGACAGAAAAGGAACCTAAACCGGCAACTGACTCAGTACCATGAGAGACTGGTTCACCATTATGAACAACCCTTTGATGAGTTTAAGAGACCCCAAATCACTCCCTTGAAAGTGTCAATGACAGATATTGTGGATGCCATCCAACATTAGGTGTACTTTAAGCAGGCGACCACGATAAGAGCCNTTTTAGAAGGCTCTTCTTAGATCGGTTTCCAAGCGCCCGAGTATCGAAGAAGACCTCGTAGATCATGTGACAGATGAAATGGGGACCACACATGAGTTTGCGCTCCTACATCCCTGATTCCAAAAGGAGATGTTGGACGTGAGAGATCCTTGAGCCTGCATGGCACAGGGGACTCTAAAGAAAGGTCTGAGGTATGAGAAGTTTTGTTATGAGCCCAGCTTACAAGAACCCTAGGATTTGGCAAAATTGCTTCAAATGAGCAACAAGCTGGCAAATCACTAGGTCCAAAAGAGAGCCTCACCTAGAAGCAAGTGGAAATCATGAGAGGATCCCAGACTATCCATCCAACCAAGGTATGAAGACAATCTATACTCTTGAAAAAATAGGGGATCTGACCGGTGCAACAATCAAGAAGGACAGAAAAGGAACCTAAACCGGCAACTGACTCAGTACCATGAGAGACTGGTTCACCATTATGAAAAACCCTTTGATGAGTTTGAGAGACCCCAAATCACTCCCTTGAAAGTGTCAATGACAGATATTGTGGATGTCATCCAACATTAGGTGTACTTTAAGCAGGCGACCACGATAAGAGCTAAAGCTTACCTTCATGACACGAGGAAATACTGTAAGTATCATCAGAACCATAACAATGATGCTGATGAATTTAGACACCTCCAAAACCTATTCATGGAGCTCGTCATGGCTAAAAAGCTAAAGGAATTCATCGCGCATGGGGGGCCTCAAGTTAGAGACATTGGAAGGCCCGGTAATAGAAGCCCCAAGTGAACCTATTCGGACAAATGTTGGAAGTGTAGAGTCCTCTCACCTAGCCTCCCAAAATNTTCATCGCGCATGGGGGGCCTCAAGTTAGAGACATTGGAAGGCCCGGTAATAGAAGCCCCAAGTGAACCTATCCGGACAAATGTTGGAAGTGTAGAGTCCTCTCACCTAGCCTCCCAAAAGATGTCTAGAATGGGAGTACTATGCAATGTTGCATCTAATAAAATGAGGGTAAGCTCCTCCCATCACATTCACAGATATTGATATTTCCCCTCGGAGAAACCCCTACAACGACGCTATCATCGTGACGACCATAATAAGCAACTTTCAAGTTGAAATTATCCTTATAAACACTAAAAATTCAGTGAACATCCTATTCAAGTTAGTGTTTAATAAGTTTAACCTCTGGCCCGACCGGTNCACAGATGTTGATATTTCCCCTCGGAGAAACCCCTACAACGACGCTATCATCGTGACGACCATAATAAGCAAATTTCAAGTTGAAATTATCCTTATAAACACTAAAAAATCAATGAACATCCTATTCAAGTTAGTGTTTAATAAGTTTAACCTCTGGCCCGACCGGCTGGTAGCACCGACTTGCCCACTGTACAATTTTTCAGAAGAGAAGAAGAGTCCCTGAGCATTATGCCACTGGCGATTACCTGGGGAAAAAAAGATGCAGTTCACAGAGATAGAGGACTTCTTGATAGTGGACTCGCCTCCTACATACAACACCAATTTTGGCTACCCATTGTTGAACCGCTTCAAGGCTATAGTATCCACCTACCATGTCGCANAGAGGACTTCTTGATAGTGGACTCGCCTCCTACATACAACACCAATTTTGGCTACCCATTGTTGAACCGCTTTAAGGCTATAGTATCCACCTACCATGTCGCTGTCAAGTTCCCGGGAGACGGGGAGGTGATCATCATCTGAGGAGATATAAATTAATCTCAGGTTTGCTACCTCCGAGCAGTAGGGAGTGTGGAGGAGGAGCTGCTCTACTGCAGAATCAAAGGGAAGGTGGTCTCAAGACCAGTGAGACAACCTTGGAGATTCCTACTACCGATAAAGAGCCCGATAATTCTGTCTTAATAAGTGAAAACTTTGATGCAGGNCTACCTCCGAGCAGTAGGGAGTGTGGAGGAGGAGCTGCTCTACTGCAGAATCAAAGGGAAGGTGGTCTCAAGGCCAGTGAGACAACCTTGGAGATTCCTACTACCGATAAAGAGCCCGATAATTCTTTCTTAATAAGTGAAAACTTTGATGCAGAGCACAGGGAGCTGCTAGTCCAAACACTTCGGGGCCACCGTGATGTCTTTGCTTGGTTCGCTGAGAAGATGTCGATCGACGTCACCTGCCACCAACTGAATGTAAGCACCATCGTTTGGTCAATCAAGCAGAAGATCAGAAACTCATTGATTGCACCAACTGAGCCCATCAGGGAGGAGGTGTTGAAGCTAAAGGAGGTGTGATACATTTGAGAAGTGCAACCCCTTGGGTCTCAAACGATGTCATGGTTTAGAAAGAAAATGTGAAGTGGTGGATGTGTGTAGACTTCACAAACATGAATGTTACCCGCTCGAAGGACTGCTACCCCTTATCAAGCATTGATGCCCTAGTGGATGCAGTAGTGGGTCATTCCATGATAAGTTTCTTTGATGCCTTCTCAAGATACCATCAGATAAAGATGTACCCGGGTGTTGTTGAGAATACCATCTTCATCAATGCTGAAGGTGTTTTTTGTTATACTGTAAAACTATTTGGGCTTAAAAATGCTGGAGGAACATACCAACGCTTGATGGATGCAATTTATTTTTTATCATATTATCTATTATTAGTTGATAATGGTTAATCAAAGTTCTGTGATGATGGCATTCGAGTTGATGACTCAAAAGAGTGGGAGTTTGCTATGTATGATGCTATCAATTCATACATGAAAATGACATAACTATCAAAAGGTAAAAAGGCACTGCATAATATGTGGGTTTACAAACTAAAAGAAGAATTAAATGATAGTAAATAGTATAAGAAAATGCTGTTGTGAAATGATTTTAGTAAAAAAAATGAGTCAACTTAGAAGAAAAACAATACATGATGTAACCACATGGATATAAACTTCCAAAAATGAAGATATGGTCTTTAGGTTGAAGAAGAGCATTTATGATTTCAAGATGGCAACAAGATAATAGCATATTGGTTTGGATAGGCTTATTTCAGACAATGGGTTCACGAAGTGTCAATCAAATCATTAGTATTTTACTGAATATTTTGATAATTAATATATTATACTTCTTTTATATGAGGATGATATATTGATTGCAGGATCATAAATGAGAAATATCAGAAATTTAAAAGAGCAAATTTCAAGAGAGTTTGAAATAAGTATTTATGTCTAACCATAGAAATGCTCAGTATGAGAATCAATATAGACATGAGTGCATGCACTTTAAAGTTATCTTACGTAGAATATGCTGAGAAGTTCCTATAAATATTCAACTTGAGTAAGACAAAATCAGTTTACATCACTTTAGGTAGTCATTTTAAATTATATAAGTCACAATCACCTTTGTTTGACAAGCACAAACGACAATAACCATGTATGCTTCAACTGTTGAAGTTTGATGAATGTGTTGATATTTACAATACCATATACTGGACGTTTGGTATATCATTAAAACAATAAAATATCATTGTAAGGTGGTGGGTTGGATTCTCAGATACTGGAGAAGAATAATAAACACAACACTTTGTTTTGAAAAGTGTAATAATTAATCTACAAGAATATGTGGATTCCGATATTACAAGAGAAATTGATGGTAGAAAAAGTTCACCAAATTATATATTCACTTTGGGGAACACAGTAGTGGATGGGGTTTTGAAGTTACAAAAGATTGTAGCTTTATCAATTACAAAAGTTGTGTAAATTGTTATAACTGAGGCTAGCATGAAAATGATCTAGCTATAGAGCTTTATGGCTAAACTTGGAAAGGGAAGAGAATGGAAAGCTTCGCAGAGAGTTTCATTCATATAGAAAAGAACACCATATTTTATGCATGGGCAAAGCATTCGACTAAAGGTATTATTTAATTCATTCGCTCCTAGAAGTTGGTCAATTATTTTTGGAGAAAATAGACACAATGACTATTGTTATAACAATTATAAAATTGAAGCCGTGATTAGCTTCAGTTTGAGTACATAAGGTTGAGATCGGGATGAGTCACACTATAGTTGATAATTATGAAAATGTTGTAAAGTTGGAGGAATTAGGTTGATAGTTGTAATCAGTCTCTAAGTGGAAGATTGTTATTATGTGAAACATGATTGTGCTAACCAAATTATTCACTCAAAACCCTAAATTTTGCCGATCAAAGTTGACGATGAGTTTTACAGGGAGTATGGGGGTTGTCCCTAATCACTGCCCCAAGAATTTTTTTTGTACTCAATGAGCTGATGCCCAAAAGGCAGCACTGTCACTCCCAATACACGTTAAGAACCCGAGAGCCCAGAAGTAAATGCCTATTCAGGGGCAAAACCAACAATTATTCTTAAAGGGGGCAAACATATTAAAATTAATTAATTAATTAATTACACAAACGTATGCATAAAAATTATTAAATGATTCTACATTTTAAAAGTAATTATAATTTTATTTAATTATTTTTCTGTTCTGCCTCATTTAGATATCTCAATTTTTTATTCAATAAAAAAATAAATTGGAAGGATGCAAACTAATTATTTTTTTTAAAAAAGAAAATTATACCTTTTATATGTAGGAAGATTTACATTCACACCACTCAATTCCTATATATTTACATATCTAACATCTCAGCTTCAATTTTTACATATGCACCACCTTACTTATGCATGAAATCATTTATTTCACTTTTAAAAGTTAAGATGATGTATTTTGATGTGAAATGTATGATTTGCATGGTATAAATATAATGATCACAGCTTAGGTGTTAGATAGGTAAATACATAAGAATTGGGTGGCATGTGTGCAAAGAGGCTCGAGTGTGGTGTAATATAATGCTTCTCATTTTTTTTATAGCTGGTCTTTTACGTGCGGTATGACCGTTGTTTTTTCCCATTCTCGAATTTTTTCACGCTAAATTTCATAATTTCTATGATTTTCTGATTTTGTGTTTCTATTTTTTAAATTTTTTTTGCTTCTGATCTCTCGAATGTGCTTTCGTAATTCACATTTCTCGCAACAAATGAGCGTCTGAATCTTTGTGAGAAAATATTGCATCAGGACTCCGCACGTAGAGTTAGGTGCGGAGTCCAATGAAATCACATCATGTGGCGGTGACAAAAAAATAAAAATAAAATATGCCCGATAATACAAGAGAATATTCCTCCCGCGTTATTCAAGTGTTTGTGTTATTCAAATGTTATCGGTGTGTTATTGTGTTATTATAACATCGGAAATATTCTCAGAACACAATAACACGTGAATAACATAGAGTAACACCTGAATAACATGAAATAACACGAGAAGAATATTCCCCAGTATTACCCGACTGATTTTATTTTATTTTTTTGTCATCTCCACATTGTGTGATTTCATTAGACTCCGCACGTGCGGAGCCATGATGCAACATTTTTTCAGTTTTTGTTTGGGTTCATTTTAGTCAAAGAACATATTAAAAATGCCAATTTAGTTGATAGATATTTTAGTGAGGACTGAAATAGTCATGTCTACCTACTAATTTTATATTTTTATAGACTTGGACTAAAAATACCTTATATAAATACTTATGAGACTATTTTGCATTTTAATACTTTATAAATAAATATATTGCACACCTTTTTCACAAAATAGATTATTTATCTTAAATATTAATAAAAATCGAAGAATATAGCCTGAAATATTTTATTGGGTATTTTGGTAAAAAAAAAAAAGGGTGCGGATAAAAAAAAAATTAAATTTCATTTTATTAAAGTAATTTTATATAATTAAAAAAATTTAAAATAATTTATTAGTATATATCCATGGCTTCATTTTCTCCTTCAAGTCTCCTCCTTTTCGTTGACTTGAATTAAGAGGATGATTATTTTAATAATATTTTATTTTCTCGTTCAAGTTTGGTGGATGCTTTCCTCGACTTTCCTGTCAGGCTTCGTTTGAAGGAGCCGATTCTTTCTTAAACTTCAAATAGCATCAAAAGCCTTTATGTTGTATGAAAAATATCATTAGCATGCATTTTTAATTTAAAATAATAAAATAATTTATTTAGAATGTATACATTATTCTTAGGATATATGTTTACCATCAAGAATTTTGACTATTTAATATATTGGCATGAGACTGTTAAAACATATGCTTGGTATCAATAATTCATTAATTAAGGGACTGTTTGGCACGGCTTAATTCGGGTGACGCGGTTTGAAAATATGTTTTGGTGTGTTTGGCTTTCGCGTCGCAGTGGTGTTTTCAATAAAATTCGTTAAAATGAGGTCGCGGGTTTGACCCCGCATCCCGCACTTTTTCCACTCTTGACCTGGGGTGCAAGTATTATGCAGACCCTCTTCTCGAGTTTCATCTGTTTCTTCTTTCGACCTCGCTTCCTCTCCTGTTATTCTTCTGCCCTAGGTATCTCTCTCCCGTGGATCTGTGGCTTCGGTGGTTAGGCGCTGTTTAAGGTTGGGCATTTTCAATTGCGAATGGTTGTTTCGGTGATCTTTACATTCTACTCCCTCTCCTCTTTTTTCTTATGCTCGATTTTTTGTGGTTTGTGCACTTTGTGCTTTGTGTGGTGCGTTACTTTCTTTGATTGGTGGTTATTGCGGTGAGGTTTGTATTCTCTTTTCCCCTTTCCCTTCTTTTCTTTGGCTCGGTTTGGTGACTGTGCACATGACTGGCTTTGTGCAGTATTCCCATCTTTTACCTCTCTTTTTTGTCCTTCACCTTTTATAATTTCTCTCTTCTCTGTATGGTTGTGTGCATTATGCCAGTTGGTTTCCTCTTTTAGTATCTATGTTTTTTATATTTTCGTGGTTCTCGGTTTGATGTGCTCGGTTATGTGGTTTTCATGCTTCATGTTGCTTCCATAAGGGTTTTGGTTTATGCTTTTGACGCAATGTTGCTTTGATTGGTGCTTCGTGGTGATCTTGGAATTTTTGGTGCTTATGCTATTAGCAATGCTTCGGGTGCCCTGTTGTTGTGTTGAATATGAGCTGGAAACAAAAATTTTGAATTTTAGTGGGAATTTCGTGTTGGATTTGTACATTGTTATTTCGGTGAGAATTTGGTGCTAGATTTTCATATTGTTATTTTCAATTCCAGTGGGAATTTCATGTTGTATTTGGTGCTAAATTTTTATAGCAATATTTCCGGTGTTGTGTATGTGTTGAATTTGTGTTGGGATTTTAACATAAATAAGGATATTTCAATGAGAATTTGTAAAATGGATAACAGATGCCGTTGAATTTGTTAATAGCAATGTTTTTGGGCTTTGTGGAGATGTGTTGTTATGTTTGTGCAGAGGTGGTGTTGGTGGTGAGTTGGTATCTTGATGTGCCAGTGTACTTGGTGTCTGATGAAGGTGTTGGTGTTGTAATGGATGTGTTGGTGTCATGATGGTATGATGTCTATGTGTTGTTGTGAGGAGGTGGTGGTGTAGTGGATGAGTTGGTGTTTATGTGTTATTGTGAGGAGGTGGTGGTGTGTTGGATGAGTTGGTGTCATGATGGTGTGGTGTTTGTGTGTTTTTGTGAGCAGGTAGTGATGTAGTGGATGAGTTGGTGCGTGTGTTAGTTTGATGAGGTTGTGGTGTGGTGGATGATTTGGTGTCTTCATGTGCCATTTTGTTTGGTTTTTTAGGAGGTGGTGGTGTTTGTGTGATTTTGTTTGTGTACAGGTGGTGCTGGTGGTGTGGAGGTGTGTGGTTGTGTTTGTGTAAAGGTTGTGTTGGTGGTGTGGAGTTTGGTGGAGGTTTTGGTGTCTGGTGGATGTGTTGGTTTATGTGTGGTGTATGTGAAGTGTATGTGAATATGTAGTGGTGTTTCTATGGAGGTAATGATGAGTGAAGGTGGTGCTGGTGGTGTGGTAGATGTGTTGGTGTTCTGATGTGCCTGTGTGTGGAGGTGTTGTTGTGATAGTCGTGGTAATGATATTGCGACATTATGATTTTTCTTTGATTTGTGATATTGTGGCATTGTTGTTTCTGTTAATTAGTTTTTTTTCAATGTTGGTAATACAATAATCAACACCAAAGATGCTACTTAATTTGCAATGTGGGACAAATAAACAAAAATAATATTTTGCGACCCTTGCCTCAAGGATGTTGATCTGGGAAATTTGCCTACAATCTATGTCAAGAAGGAAGAGTGACAAAATATTATTAAAAAATTCAAGGAAAATACAGACAGAGAGTACGATAAGATGCAATTAAAAAATAAGTGGGATCAACTCAATAAGGATTGAAAAATCAAGAAGGAATTGAAGTGAGGATCAAAGAGCTTGTGGTGAGATCCAGTGAAGTGAATGATTGATGCCTCCGACGAGTGGTGGGTAGAAAGACTTGCGGTGAGCATTTCTAAAATTTTTTATATTTTGGTCAATTTGTAATTTGTTTTTAAATTGAAGTACATTTTATATGAATTTGCAGGTGGTTCCTGTTACAAAAAAAACTTTAAATATAGTGAAATCGATCCTGAGTTGGACGAGAAATTGGATTTTATGTTTGGGGGTGTCGTGGCAATGAGTAAGAATGCATATGCCCCTAGTGAGAGGAGGTTCGGTGACATCCTAAAAAATTTGGGAGTCGACCAATCATGTGATTCCACTGAATGCCCCAGCTTGGACCTCTATGAACTTGAGCCCTTAAGCAGTTCTAAGCGTCCATATGTTGAAAATAAAAAGAAAATGAGAGCGGCTTTCCTTTGAAGCGAGATATCATAGCTGGTGGCTTCATGCAGCAATGAACCCAACATATCTCAAGAAACTTTTGTCCAACAGGTTTTATAAATTCTTAATGCAACTCCAAAAATTTTTGAGGACTTGTCGTTTTATTTGTTTTCAATGGAGTTGCTTGAAGATTAGGCCTGGAGAGATTTTTTTGTCGGAATGCCCCTTGACCGTAGGGTGGTGCACCTACAATTTTTTATGATTGCAGGAACATTTAATAGACTTTTTTTTATTTACAATCGTATGGTACATTTTTATTTGTTTATTGTTTTCAATTTTTCAATGGATATTTAAACTGCTTGGGATATGTTGTTTTGCTTCGGAGTTTTCTATTTCACTTTTTTTATGTATTTACTTCTATAATGTTATTTGATTTTGTTGGTTTTGTTTGTAACCTTATATGATTATAGCTAATTCATTGATGCTTATATGTTAATCACTTTGATACTGAAGGACATGGATGCAACCACATAAAGAAGCAAAAGGAGAGTTGCAGTTGTCATATGCTTATTGTACAAATATTATACTCATACATAATGTGCACCCCCTACATGACATCCTCATATGCTAGCAAAAAATGGGTTTGGGAGTTGCTTGTGGGCCACCCAACGAGATTTAACATAATGTTCTGTATGATACAAGCATTATCTACTGATTTATTGGAGGAACTACACATAAATCATAGACTTCATGGCTCATCCAGGACGAATTCGTGAGATATATTGGTGATAACCCTCTACATATTATCACAGATGAATCAATGCAATGAGCAATGGATCAATTTCAACACTCCTCCAAAATAATTTATAGATACTTCTCAGTAGGATTGAATGCATTTGTAAGTATTTTTTACAAGCCATAAAATCAACAGATCCTACATTCCAATGGACCCCCATAGAGATTTTACACGATGCACGGTACATACTATACTTTAAACGTAATTTCTCCTATTTATTACATTCATCTATCAAATAAATATTGTAATCACGTAACCCTTCATTATCTTTCTAGAATTGTATTGGAGCAATAGATGGAACATACGTTGATGCACTTGTTTTGAATAATGAGAAGATCACATTCATAGGCCATTGTGGGTCTCTGACGTAAAATATCATGGCAGTTTGCAACTTCAACATGTGTTTCATCTTTGTCATGGTAGGTTGAGAGGACAGTGCACATGACAGCTGAATTTTTAAAGCTATAACACAAAATAACAAGTTTCTGAGCTACTCTCCTAATTCATTTTTTCATTAATACTAATCATGCAATTTACATCAGGAAAGTACTATTTTGTTAATGTTGGATATCCGTTGTAGCAAGGGTATCTCAAGCCCTATCCTGATACGAGATATCACATACCTGGCTTCGAGAGGGCCAACAATGTCACACGTGCTAAAAAAAAAATGTTTAATAAAAGACATTTATCTTTATGCGGTGTCATTGAGAGGAATTTTAGCATTTGGAAGAAGAAATGTGTTATACTTTGCTATATGCCATCCTACCAGTTTCCCAAATAGGTGCACGTAGTGATTGCCATGATGATTTTCACAATTACATTCGACGATATCCCTCCCATAATGACATCTACTTCCATAGAGCAGACGAGGATAATGAGCATGTCATTGTCAAGGCATTTCAATACCGTCTTGGACAGTCTTTGTCACAGACTGAAAATGATGCTCTTGAGACCTGTACTAAAGGCGAGGATGGTGCAAGCGAGATGAAAAAGCTAAAGGAACGAATTACAAATATCATAATAGGAGGGTGATTTGAGTATTCATTATATTGTTAATTATAATGATTATTGAAGAGATTCATTATTTATTATATTTTTGTTTTATACTGTTTATGTTAATTTCCATTCATTATTTAGTTAATATTGATTATTTGGGTTTTTTTTTATATTGTTTATAAGTGTTTTTTTTCTTTTGCATTTTCTTTTTTTTGTGGGATGGGAGGTTCATGATGAGACATTTGACTTTATGGATTCTTTTGGATGATATGTTTGTCGCTGTTGGTTGGTGTCACATGTGAAATCGTAATGAAAGCAACAATGATCCTCTCTTTTTTTGGTGCTACAATTTATTAGGTTCTTCTAGATGGTATTTTTTGGTAATATACATATGTGACACACATGAGTTTGGTATTATGTGGGTTAAAGAAAATCAGGAACCCTTTTTGCTAAGGTCTGTTGTCCTCTTGTAGTGACAGATTCGTTGGCTGATATACTGAGTTCTCTGAGACCTCACACATGCATAAAATTATAATTATTTACTTCTTTTATCAATTTGTACTTGTGTTATGTTTAATAGATTGTCTTTTAAAGCATTCAGAAAAGATGAGCTCGAGGATTTCTGGTACCTCTTGAGGATTGCAGTTCTAATGTGGACTTCAGAGTTCACCGCTAACTTGACGTCAGTCATATAGCTACGGGAGAAAGTTCTACAGGTGTCCACAGAGAGTTATAGAGAACCGTGACTTCGTTCGGTGAGCAGATAAACTGAAAGATTCCACTGTAAAGAGTGATCAAGCATTGAGAATATCCTTGAAGGATGGCTTAGTTCATAACATACACCGTCAACATTTTAAGAATAATATTATCATATTATTAAGTATTATTTTAATAGTTTTTTTCTTTATTTTAGTAATCATTATAGTCATTATTAAGTAAGGTGTATATCTTATTTTTTGTACCGTTATGCACGAACTTTTTGTTTCTAAAATATAAAATATATTGATATGACAGTTCTGTTGCAAACAACATTACCATACAAATGTATAATGATCATTCGCCTAAAAACAACAACAACACAGCTGTTATTAGACCAACCAACTTATTAGCAACAGCTTCTGCGAAACAGCTTCCTGTGGCAGCTGCTGCACAATAAATTCTTAATAAGCTGCAGCTGCCACAAACTGAACCTAAAGCTCTTTATATTACAATTCCCTTATAATTCAAAAGCATTTTTTTACTTTCTACTATATATACAAATTTTTATCTAAATTTATAAATTAATAAAATAAATTTAATTTTATAAGTATAAATAGAAACAACATTTAAAGAAATACATTGAACTTCATAATATATTATTTTCCAATATCTTATGTTGCAGTTTTTTATTATAAAAATTGTATACATAATATTTATTATTATATACAACACTCTGCACGAGGTGCTTATCATGGACTTCAAAGCTCTCATTAAAAATAAAAATTGATATTATGTGTAATTAACCGTTTTGATTTTAGGAGAGATTATAAGAAAAATACCTTTAATTTTATTTAAATTGACTTAAAC
>JXCR01146806.1:14077-24841 GCA_002079205.1 Phalaenopsis hybrid cultivar | reverse complement strand
GTTTCTTTTTAATATATATATATATATATATATATATATATATATATATATATATATAATAGAAAATAAAAAACAAAAATGATCACAAAAGGCCACCAAACAACCAGAAGAATTGCTCCCCAGTGAATTTTTGTGCAAGTGTGAAGATTTCAGCACTGAGAAATGAGTATTTGGGCCAAAGATAACACTATTGTCCTTTCTCAAATTTTAGTAATTTCAACTACCACCAAGGAATGCATGAAAAAATGCCTTGTTTTTGCCTTCAAAAGATTTCTTGCAACTGGAGACTGTAGCTCACCTCCAATAAACCTGCTGTCCTTATTCTCTGATTTGGTTGAATAATTTGTTGTGAGGCAAGAGGTCCGTGATAGGTTCAATTTCACTGCAATAAAGGAAATCACAGGGGATGGAGTGCAAAATGGAACTTGGACTAGGCTTAAAAACTGCCGGTTGCTTGGAATTTGCCATAAGAAATTAACCAACAAGTCCGTACTGCCAACAACGGGTTTGCCTTAACTGGAAAATTGCAGGTTGGCTGGAACAGCTGCAACACACATCCTTATGCTGCCGCTTGAGATGACTTTTGAGTCGGATCAACTTTTGCGGAACTTAAACCCCACTATGACCAATGATCATCTGGAAAGAACATTTTGGCCCCTTGAAATTGTAACATTAGGGCAAGGATAGATGATGAAAAGTATAAAAACTTTCATAATTTATAATGAAATCCACTATGATTTACTTACCTTCCACCTCTCCAAACTTGGGAAATCCACCTCAAAACAAGGAATTCTCACCCATATTTCAGGATGCCTGAAATAGAACTCAACAAAAATACCCCCCTTAACACAATGGGTGTACATTTGGTTGTCTTTTCGTTCATGTTCAATTATATTTTATNTTTATAATGAAATCCACTATGATTTACTTCCCTTCCACCTCTCCAAACTTGGGAAATCCACCTCAAAACAAGGAATTCTCACCAATATTTCAGGATGCCTGAAATAGAACTCAACAAAAATACCCCCCCTTAACACGATGGGTGTACATTTGGTTGTCTTTTCGTTCATGTTCAATTATATTTTAACTTATTTCCATATGGTTACATATTCACTCATCAACTGTGCATGCCTAGAGCATCAAAACCCTTTTTTTAATCCATCCAATACCGGAGTTAACCCAAACAACAACGGAACGATAATATTATTCCTGAAATTCAAATTAACAGTTCCAATCAACCAACCAAAATAGGAAATAACGAAGATGAGCATGCAAACACGGAATTAGGGCAGAGTCAAAGGTGGTAGGGAGGCGGAAGCAAGCTATGAGGGGTGGATGGCGGGTGGATACGCAAGGAGGATACGCCACCACCGCCCATGAATCTTGTCTTTCAACGCTAGTCGTAGTGTGGTGTTGTCTTTTATTTCCGTTATAGCCGTATTTGTAACCCTAATTCATTTGCTTAATAAAATTTGCTTTCATTTTTNAGAGCAAAGGTGGTAGGGAGGCGGCAGCAAGCTATGAGGGGTGGATGGCGGGTGGATACGCAAGGAGGATACACCACCACCGCCCATGAATCTTGTCTTTCAACCCTAGTCGGAGTGTGGTATTGTCTTTTATTTCCGTTATAGCCGTATTTGTAACCCTAATTCATTTGCTTAAAAAAATTTGCTTTCATTTTAGCTGTGTTGAACTAGTTCTGGTATCATTCCCTCATAATATATTATCTAAACTACTTAATCTAACAAGAAAGTAAACAAACATCGCTATTTGTACAGTTGTAAACAGAAGATGAACAATGCTATTAAAGAAAGCAAGTTACGAAAAAAACTAAAACAATGGGAAAAGCGGGTTAAAATGAAAGAAAAGCTAACCTGGATAATAAAGCAACTAGACATGTTTGCAAGCCCTGNTAACAAGAAAGTAAACAAACATCGCTATTTGTACAGTTGTAAACAGACAATGAACAATGCTATTAAAGAAAGCAAGTTACGAAAAAAACTAAAACAATGGGAAAAGCGGGTCAAAATGAAAGAAAAGCTAACCTGGATAATAAAGCAACTAGACATGTTTGCAAGCCCTGACAAAAAAAAAAAGAGAAAAAATTAAGCGTTGGTCAACAAAGTAGACTAAAAAAATCCGAGTAAAAAACAAGTATATTTAAATTAACTCAAATGATAAAAGTAAAACTGCGTTTCTGAGTGTTCCAATCAACTTAAGCAGATCTACACTGCTATCTATTTCCTTCTAAACTAACGAATATTAAAACGAAGATTTACATACATACCAATCAAATTTGAGTATTTATATATCTAATGCCAAAACTTCAATTTTCACAAACATGCCATGATGCGAGAGCTCCACGCAGGATTCCACGGCATTCTACCATCCTACAAAAATTTCACAATCCAGACNTTAAAAGGAAGATTTACATACATACCAATCAAATTTGAGTATTTATATATCTAATGCCAAAACTTCAATTTTTACAAACATGCCATGATGCGAGAGCTCCCCGCAGGATTCCACGGCATTCTACCATCCTACAAAAATTCCACAATCCAGATAAAATATTGCTCAGTTTATTTTCTGCAGGTTTTGCCTTTTATTTCTTTTCTTTGAAGTTATTTCCTATTTTTTATATTTTTCAATCAAGTATTTTCTCATAAGGGACATTTATATATATTGTAGTGAAGCTGGTTGGATTCCCAATTTTTTTTTTTTTTATGAATTCTAAGTTATGCTCTCCAGAGTGCTATAGCTTCTTTCTTTTGCAAGTGGTGTGTCTGTAACTTGCCTGGGAATTGATGGTAGATCTCCCTCGCCATCTGCAGCTCATTGATTCGTCATTCACGCGCTACTTTCAGCCAAGCAACCATCTCCTGCTTCTAGTTTGCTGTCCAGCCCTGTTCAAGCCGATTTTCAGCTTCCATTCATCCTACCACTCTCATTACCCATCCTACAACTAGCCTATCACCTTTTTGTATCAAAGTTTGGCAAGCCATAAATTTTTTAGAGTTTTATCTTTCTTGTCCCAATACAAAATTTAAAAGAAAATTAAAATTCCCACAATACCCAAATTATTTCCACGTCAATTTCAAGCTCTAACCTTAAATTTTCAAAATCCAATCTTTCTACATTCACCAAATATTCATCCGAAACCTACCACCAAAACTTAGGCCTTCAACCAACCCAACAACCTCCTAAAACCTAATCAAGAGAAAAGGACGTCATTCCGCCAAAGATAAACCCTCAGCGNTAACCTTAAATTTTCAAAATCCAATCTTTCTACATTCACCAAATATTCATCCGAAACCTACCACCAAAACTTCGGCCTTCAACTAACCCAACAACCTCCTAAAACCTGGTCAAGAGAAAAGGACGTCATTCAGCCAAAGAGAAACCCTCAGCANTAAATTTTAACATTGGCACATCCACATTATCTCTTAATTTCACCATATCTCAGAGTAGGGAGAAAGATAAAGGAGACTACTCAGACTTCATGAGAAAAATACAACAAAACAAAAATTTCATATATTAAAGAAAGTTTATACAATAATAATAAACAAATAACACTTATCTGAAACTCTTTCTCAAAGCAAATCCTTTGTAGCCTCTCTTAGGAAATGTAGGAAGAAGAAATCTCTCACTTCTTTTTCTCTCCAACACTTCTTAGAGAAGAATTCACACTTAAACTCACCACACAAACACAAAACTATAAAACCAATAACTAACTAATGGTGTGGAATGGCGTGGAATGTAGATGTGTGATGAGGAAAACTGAATTGAGTGGAAGAAGTTAAAATGGTGCGAGGGAGGGGGTTTATAATCAAATTTCGGCCCTAAATAGAGCCTAGGTCAGTTCTCTAATAGATGCATCCAAAAAATCTTCAAAAAGCACTAAATTTATCGAATCTTCTAGAAATAGGGCTTCTACTAACATAAGCGTCATTGGCGCCCAGTCTGACGTCGTCGGCTCTAGTGCTCCGCTAATTAATTCCTAAGTCTCTGTCAAATGGCGCCGTAGACACCTAGTCAGGCACCGTCGATGCTGACTCTTGTTCTATATCCTTTCTATAGGTCTGCATCGTCCGACGTCCTTCTAGCGCCGTCGGCGCTGAGTAATTCTTCCAAATCTTTATTTTTTGCTCCAAATTCCATCATGTTTGCTTCATTTTTGCTTCAAGTCCCAAAAATCAACAACCTTCAAGAAAACATAAAAAATGACTTCCTTTAAAGTGCAATATCACCAAAATTGGGTATAAAATATAAGTCTAAAAATGCATATATTTTTTGTGCATCAAAATCCCCCAAACATAAATGTTACTTGCCCTCAAGTAACTCTATTACTACATAAAAATATAACTTATGGCAAAGATTTTAACTTCTAGATTTCCATATCTTAGTTCATTAAATATAATATCATCGCTTAAGAAAAATTCTAAATAACTCTAGTTAACACTAATGGTATAAGAATATTTAGCAGTCAAGTCTAAGATTTTTGATTTTCTATTCTTTTCAAGGAAAATTACAAATTATTCATATTAAAGCCACTTAAAATATTCATATGAAAAAAAAACTTCATGAAACTTTACTAGTGAATATGTTAATACTTAAAAATAAGTTTAGAAAATGTAGCCAAGCCTTNATATATATATATATATATATGGAGGTGGCGACGCTCGATGCTCTGCTAGGGTTTCCCTCATGGAAGCTCCTCTCTGCTGGCTGGTAGGTTAGCGGTGGAAGGGTGTTCCATGCTTGTTGGGAACTCTTTTGGATCCATCTAGCTTGTGGATTACTGCCTTGGTCCTCCTTTTTCTGTTGTTTTTAGTTTCCCGGGTTTTGTTTTTTCAGACTTGGAAGTACTGTTACATTAGACTAGAGATTATACTCCCTGGTTCTGTGATTGTTCATTCTAGTTTTTTTATTTTTGATTTTCTCTGCTGAGGTATACACTTTCATTTCTGAGAAGTTGCTCTTCGTTTCTGAAGTTTGGGGGTCACTTCCCTAGTTTGGTTTACTGTTTCATTTCTAGCTTGGGTGGGAGCTACTGTCTATAGCAGAGTTCTCTATATGGCCAACCCTATAGAGCTTGGAACTAATATTCAGTGGGCTAAGGCTTTTGCAGATGTAGTGGGGAAATGTTCTGATTTTCAATATGATGTTGAACATATGGTATTTCCTAGTTCTTACGATGATGGAGTTGGGGAAAGTGACATTCCTTTCATTAAAGAACTTAGTAGAAAGGCTGGTAAACCTGCTGCTATCTTCTCAGATACTGATATCTCTTCCCAATCTTCTTATTTCAAGTTTACACTCATTGGTAAATTTCAATATGGGCATCCCAAGATGGAGGCTAGTGGATGGAAGACATATGTCTATTCATCTATCTAGGGAGGAGGACTATGGAAGACTATTCTCTAAACAGATTATATATATTGAAGGTATGGCTATGAAGATTCTAAAATGGTCCCCTGATTTTGATCCAAACCAGGAGCCACCTACTGTTCCTATCTAGTTTAAGCTGCCTGGACTGAAACTACATTTTTTCCACCACCAAGTTTTGTTTACCATTGGTACTGCTTTAGGCGGATCACTTAAACTTAATGTCATAACCTACAATCTGTCCAGACCTTCAGTTGCAAGGATTTTGGTGGAGAGGGACACAACATTGCCTGAGGTTGATAAAATCTGGTGGCAGAAGATTATTATGGAACAAAGGCCTTACTACTGTACTCATTGTAAGATGTTTGGCCATACTAATGAAAGATGCTTTAGGTTGCATCCAAATATTAAGAAAAAAGGTCTCCCAATGACTGTTGAATCAAAACCCCCACTAGAGCCTCCTCCTCCTAGTGGAAAATTTTCAACTCCCCAGCCTTTGTCTCTGAACCAGAAAAAAGAATGGAAGCTCCTTCCTCAAGTAAAGACCCTCATAATCTCATATCAGATGGCACTGAACAACTGTTGGAAGCCAATTCTCATCCTGCAGATCGAATGGCAGTTCCATCTATGCAACAACAACAATCACCAATCATTCCTGATGTACAGCCTTTTGTCTTTGAATCAGAAAAAAGAATGGAAGCCCCCTCTGAAAAAAAAATGGAAGCTCCCTCTTCATGTAAAGCTTCTCATAATCTCATATCAGTTGGTATTGAAAAGTTGTTGGAAGCTAATTATCATCCTGCAGATCCAGTGGCAGTTCCATCTATTCCTGATGTATAGGTAGAAAGATCTCCCTCTATACAACTTGAAAGTCATCCTCTTGGTGGGGGGGTGTTTCACCCTCTCTTCCTAATACTAATGATATTACATTGGTGGAAGAGGCAGTGGAACATATTGCTGCCCTCCCCCAACTGGCTAGAGCTCCCTCTGACCCTCTTTTTATCTTTCTCATGATGAATCCATTGAATGCCAATTCAATTGAGAACATACAAGTTGAGTTAGAAGAAGGATGGAAACTGCATAAAACTAGAAAGAAGAAAAAGAATGTCATGATTGACCCCCCTACAGATGACTTAGTTATTGAAGCTAGCAATTCTTACTCTTCTAGAAGGAATTCCCTCACCAGACTCACTAGAGGGAAAGCTAAAAATTCCCATCATGATTAATTTTTTATGCTGGAACATTAGGGGGGTGGGCCACCCCCTCTCTTTAAAAAGAGTTCTTCATCTCAATAGGAAATATAAACTTTGGTTTTTAGCTCTTCTTGAACCTATGGTTCACAAATATCCTCAAAAAATTCTCTCCCAATTTCATAGTTTCTCAAATTACTCTAATGTCAATAACAAAATTTTGTTACCTTGCAGAAAATNTATGGTTCACAAATATCCTCAAAAAATTCTCTCCCAATTTCATAGTTTCTCACATTACTCTAATGTCAATAACAAAATTTTGCTACCTTGCAGAAAATAAATCTCTTGGACAGTTCTCATTAATGATCCACAATATGTTCACTTTCAATTGATATAGATGGAAAGAGAGGTTTTGCTACTATTGTTTATGCTGGGTGTACTAAATCTGCTATAAATGAGCTTTGGAGTGGCCTAATTAATATAGGTTAGTCTATGTCATCCCCCTGGCTGGTGGGAGGTGATTTCAAAAATATTGATGATGCCTCTGAAAAAAGGGGGGCGGATCTCCTAATTTTAACAGGTTGACTGAATTCTCTGATAACATTATCTCTACTGGTCTTTTTGACCTTGGTTTTCAAGGTCCAGCTTTCACTTGGAGAAGGGGGAAAATCTAGGAGAGATTAGATATATTTCTAGTGAATAACCTCTGGTTCCAAAACTACCTACATACTTATGTTAACCATCTCAGTTTAGTGGGATCTGATCATAGACCTCTATTGCTTAGCATTCTAGTAGTCCACCTACTGGTAGACCTCCCTTTAGGTTTCAAAATATGTGGGTGGACCATCCTGATTTTCTTAATCTTGTTAAAGATAACCGAGGTGGTGTTAACCATACTGATCCCCTCTTTAATCTATGGTATTTGCATAAAAAGGTAGTCAAAGCTCTTAAGCATTGGAACTGGAATAAAGTTGGTAATGTGTTTAAGAATGTGGAGGTAGCTGAGAAACAACTGACACTATTGGAAGCTGGATTGGAAACTGGTGAATCTGATGAAGCATCCCTCTTGGCTGAAGCTGAGAAAGTTCTTATAGAAACTGAAAGGTTGGAGTAGTATCTAAGGTAGAAGGTGATGTGAGAGATTCATGGGAGGAGCAGAACACTGAGTACTATAATGCTTGTATAAAATACAAAAGGAAATGCAATACTGTTCACAGAATCAAAGATAAGGATGAAGAATATTCCCTTCGTAGAAGCTTTAGAGCAGATGCCCAATTATGTGAAATTTATGAAAGATATTCTGAACAAAAAAGGAAGTTCACGGATAACAAAACTGTTGCACTTAGCGAAGAGTGTAGTGCAATTATTCAGAAAAAACTTCTTGAAAAATTAAAAGATCCTGATAGTTTGACTATATCGTGTGCTATTGGTGAAAAATTATATGGAAGAGCTTTATGTGATTTGGGGGCCAACATTAACCTTATGCCTCTATCAATTTTCAAAAAATTAGGATTAGGAGAAGTCTCACCTACTTCTATAACTCTTCAATTGGCAGATTGATCAGTTACATATACTAAAGGAGTTATAGAAGATGTGTTAGTAAAAGCTGACAAATTTATCTNTATATATATATATATAAATAAGTTTATAAAACAAAAAATAGAAAAGTAAAACAACTTATCTCGATCTCCTCCCCAATGCAAATCCCTTGAAGTTTTTTTGAACCACTTTCTCTCTTTACAATAACACTCAATTCTCTCCTATAAATGTATGAAAAAAATCACTTACTTTCCTTATCCTCTTACAACTCTTAGAGAAGGTCTTCTCTAACACTCTTCAAACTCTCACACACACTGAAACACATGCCCCCCCTTATGACATAAAATCACGCTTTTATAATGTAGGGACAAATTTCCCAAGAGTCTCCTTTTGGTACCCCTTAAAAATTCATCTAAATTCAATGCATTTGAAATAATCGTCTCTGGCATCAGTTCAGTTTTTTAAAATGCTACCTTTTGACTCTAAATTTTGTCTTTTGTGCTTCCCGTAAGCTCCAAATTCCTAGACTTAGTATACCTGCAATAAATCATGAAAATACATTTCTTTAAAGTGCAATATCACCAAATATAAGCCTTACATATATATATATATATATATGGAGGTGGCGGCGCTGGATGCTCTGCTAGGGTTTCCCTCATGGAAGGTCCTCTCTACTGGCTGGTAGGTTAGCGATGGAAGGGTGTTCCATGCTTGTTGGGAACTCTTTTGGATCCATCTAGCTTGTGGATTACTGCATCGGTCCTCCTTTTTCTGTTGTTTTTTGTTTCTCGGGTTTTGTTTTTTCAGACTTGGAAGTACTGTTACTTAGGCTAGAGATTATACTCCCTGGTTCTGTGATTGTTCTTCCTGGTTTTTTTATTTTTGATTTTCTCTGCTGAGGTATACACTTCCATTTCTGAGAAGTTGCTCTTTGTTTCTAAAGTTTGGGGGTCACTTCCCTGGTTTTGTTTACTGTTTCATTTCCAGCTTGGGTGGGAGCTACTGTCTATAGCAGAGTTCTCTATATGGCCAACCCTATAGAGCTTGAAACTAATATTCAGTGGGCTAAGGCTTTTGCAGATGTAGTGGGGAAATGTTCTGATTTTCAATATGATGTTGAACATATGGTATTTCCTAGTTCTTATGATGATGTAGTTGAGGAAAGTGACTTTCCTTTCAATAAAGAACTTAGTAGAAAGGCTGGTAAACCTGCTGCTATCTTCTTAGATACTGATATCTCTTCCCTATCATCTTATTTCAAGTTTACGCTCATTGGTAAATTTCAATATGGGCATCCCAAGATGGAGGCTAGTGGATGGAAGACATATGTCTATTCATCTCTCTAGGGATGAGGAATATGCAAGACTATTCTCTAAATAGATTATATATATTGAAGGTATGGCTATGAAGATTCTAAAATGGTCCCCTGATTTTGATCCAAACCAGGAGCCACCTACTGTTCCTATCTAGTTTAAGCTGCCTGGACTGAAACTACATTTTTTCCACCACCAAGTTTTGTTTACCATTGGTACTGCTTTAGGCGGATCACTTAAACTTAATGTCCTAACCTACAATCTGTCCAGACCTTCAGCTGCAAGGCTTTTGGTGGAGAGAGACATAACATTGCTTGAGGTTGATAAAATCAGGTTGGGCACTGCCCATAATGGCTACCGGCAGAAGATTGTTATGAAACAAAGGCCTTACTACTGTACTCATTGTAAGATGTTTGGCTATACTAATGAAAGATGCTTTAGGTTGCATCCAAATATTAAGAAAGAAGGTCTCCCAATGACTGTTGAATCTGAACCCCCACTAGAGCCTCCTCCTATTAGTGGAAAATTTTCAACTCCCTAGCCTTTTGTCTCTGAACCAAAAAAAAAGAATGGAAGCTCCCTCCTCAAGTGAAGACCCTCATAATCTCATATCAGATGGCACTGAACAACTGTTGGAAGCCAATTCTCATCCTGTAGATCCTATGGCAGTTCCATCTATACAACAACAACAATCACCAATCATTCCTGATGTACAGCCTTTTGTCTCTGAACCAGAAAAAAGAATGGAAGTCCCCTCTACAAAAAAAAAATAGAAGCTCCATTTTTAAGTAACGCCCCTCATAATCTCATATCAGTTGGTATTAAAAAGCTGTTGGAAGCTNATATATATATATATATATATATATATATATATATATATATAAGTTTATAAAACAAAAATAGTAAAGTAAAACAACTTATCTCGATCTCCTCCCCAATGCAAATCCCTTGAAGTTCCTTTGAACCACTTTATCTCTTTACAATAACACTTAATTCTCTCCTATAAATGTAATGAAAAAAAATCACTTACTTTCACTATCCTCTTACAACTCTTAGAGAAGGTCTTCTCTAACACTCTTCAAACTCTCACACACACTTGATACACACACCCCCCCGCCCTTATGACATAAAATCACGCCTTTATAATGTAGAGACAAATTTCCCAAGAGTCTCCTTTTGGAACCCCTTCAAAATTCATCTAAATTCAATGCATTCGGGAAATAATAGTCTCTGGCATCAGTTCAATTTTTGAAAACGCTACCTTTTGACTCTAAATTTTGTCTTTTGTGCTTCCCGTAGACTTAGGGTCCGTTTAGGGCAACTTATAAGTGCGG
>JXCR01146804.1:7476-29453 GCA_002079205.1 Phalaenopsis hybrid cultivar | reverse complement strand
CTTTATCCAACAAAATTTCATTTAGCATAAACTATCCTCTCATTTGGGGAGGATTATTTGCTACGGTGCGGCATCAAAACGTTCGGTCTGTTGTTTGAAAAGTGCGACGTGGCTTCTTCTTGAGATTAGTTGGGAGGAAACGCAGCCTCAAGTTTGAGCCTTCTTTCCTTTGTTATTTTTTGATGAGGGTACCTTTGTGTTTTCCTGCGATCTCTTTCTCTCTCGCTATTTTTACCCTAACATCTTTCTCTCTCTCGAGTTAGTCTTGCCCAAACGTCCCATTCTCTTGCGATCCTCATGGGGCTACCTCTCTCTCAATTCTTGTCCTAACTACCCTCTCTCTCTCTCTCGTTATTTTTTCAGATACGGTGTCGCTTCTTTATCTCTTGCTTCTATGGATTAACTGTTGTGGTTACTTCTCTTTTCTCTCTCCTCTCTCTGCTCTTCATCTTTGCTTGGATCATTTTACCCGTTCTCTGTGCTATGGTTCCTCTTCATGCAGTGGTTTTTGATCATTTGCTCCGTCTCAGTTTCAATATTCTCTACCATAACATAAATGCTATGATTTTTTTATTTTGCAAATGCTTGTGCGCCAAGTTTTTTGTGGGTTCTCTGTGCTCTTATCCTTCGATGGTTTTTGGTTAATATTAGATTTTGGGATTTTTGGGAATTGCACGTACATGGAAATATATGTTGATTTTTGGTTGATGTTGGATTTTGGGTTTCTATTTGCTTTTTTATATCCTTGATGTTGGCCAAAAGTTTATGGTGGTGTTGATTGAACGTGCAATGATTTGGAAATAAGGGGTGCTTTTCGGTTTATGTTGGATTATTGTTTTACGTTTACTCTATGTTATTCTATTTTTGGGTCGGATATATGTGGTAGTGTTAATTACATGTGCAGTGACTCGGAAATATAATGATTACTTGGAACATATATGAGCAATACGTTGGTATGTGGAGGTGATGACAATGATGTTGATGTGTTGCATTATTTGTTTGAGGAAGTGGTGGTAGTGTTGTTGTCTGTGGAGGTGTGTGTGTGGTTCCGTTTGTGTTGATGGTGCTGTGGATGTGTTGGTGTGTAGAGGTGTTGGTTTGTGGATGTGTTGGTGTACANGGTGTGTAGAGGTGTTGGTTTGTGGATGTGTTGGTGTACAAATGTGGAGGTGGTGGTGTAGGGTGGTTGGTGTTTGGAGGTGGTGTTTGTGTTGGTGGATGTGTTAGTATGTGGAGGGTGGTTAGTGTGTGGTGGTGGTTGGTGTGTGGAGATGGTAGTTGGTGTGTGGAGGTGATGGTGTGCGTGAAGTTGGTGATAGCAGTGTTGTGGATGTGTTGGTATGTGGAGGTAATGGTAGTGGTGTGTCTTGATATGTTTGTGTGTGGAGATTGTGGTAATGATGTTGTGGATGTATTGGTGTGTGGAGGTGGTGGTGGTAGTATTGTAAATGTGTTGATGTGTGGAGGTGTTGGTGTGTAGGTGGAGGGACATTAGTGATGATATTATGACATTTGAATTTTTATTTGAGTTGTAAATAATTTTTGGAGCAAAAATTTGTGTTGATTAGTTTTTTTTATGTTAGTAATATAATTTTTAAGACAAAAGAGATCGGTTAATCTGCAATATGGGATAAAGAAAACAAAATAATATTTTGTGAATTTTTTCTTATGGAGGTAAACTTGGGAAACTAGCTGACACTCTATTTCAACAAGGAGACTGACAAAATATTATTAAATGTTTCAAGAAAAGTACAAGTATAAACTATGATAGAATACAATTAAAAAACAAACGGGATCATCTAAACAAGGATTGAAAAATGTAGAAAAAATTGAATTGAGGATCCACGGACTTGGGTTGTGATCCAATAAAAGCGAACAATTGATGCTTTTGAGAAGTGGTGGACAGAGAGATTTAGGGTGAGCATTTTTGAAATGTCTATTGATTTTGTCAAAATTTCATATTTTTTTCAAATGCATCAACATGTCCTATGAATTTGTTGGTGATACCAGCTACAAAAAAATTTAAACACAGTGTCATCAATTCTGATATGGAAGAGAAGTTATACCATATGTTTGCGATGTGATGGAAATGGGCAATAATGCATGTTCCCATAGTGAGAAGATTTGGCGATATTGCTAAAAATAGGGTTGCTGATCCACCAAGTGATTCTAATGAAGACCACAACCTAAACCTAAATGAAGTTGAATCCACTAGCCGATCAAAGCGTCCAAGGTTTGAGAAGAAGATAAAAGAGGGAGATTCTTTTATTAGAAGTCAAATTTCATAATTGGTGGCTTCATGCACCAAATGACTTTGACCCATCACAAAAAACATCTAACTAGTAGGTTATGATAATTATAGAGGCAATTCTAAAAATTTATGAGGATATGTGGTATTTGTTATCTTTGAAGTTGTTTAAAGACCCGACCTGGACAGAGTTTATCATGATGTTGACCCCTGACCGTAGGATGCATTATTTACAATTTTTTACGCAAACCGTGACACTTGAGGGACACTTGATTTTCATTATATTCTTATGGGGCATTTTATATTTAATATTCAATGCACCTCTATCCATGTTGCTTTCAATATTTTATATTTACTATTATTTTTTTTACTTTTTCATTGATATCATGTTAAAGTTGATTTGCATTTTTATTCTTCATCATTATGTTTTCTATTCACTTCTCTAATTTTATTTTGACATTAATTTTGTTCATATAATTATATGATTGTGTCTAATTTGGTGATGATTTTGTATTAGCTACATCGACATTGAATAACATTGATGCAAATAGAGAAAGGCACAAAAGGGGAGTTGCAGCTGAAGTGTATTTGATGTGCAAGTATTATAACTCATAGATAGAGTTCTTTTCTTGCATGACATTCTTGTACGTAGGTGAAAAATGAGTTGAGGAGTTGTTTAGGGCCACCCAATGAGATTCAACAATATCTTTCGCATGAAACATGCGATATTCATCGATCTATTGAAGAAAATATATAAGAATCATGGACTTCATGAGTCCACCATGACAACTTCAAGAGAGGTGTTAGTAATAGCCCTCTACATATTATCATTGAATGGATTTGTGGGAGGTACTATGGAGCGATTCCAACACTCATCCGAAATAATATGTAGATATTTTTTAGCCGGGTTGAATGCACTGGTCAGTTTTTTTATCACAAATCATTAAACCAACTGATCCAACATTCGAAAAGATTCCCACAGAGATTTCACGTAATGCATGGTATATGCCATATTTTCAAGAAATCTTACTTATTTATTACAGATATGTTTCAAATGAATATAATAGTTACCCTTATTAATATTTTTAGGGTTGTATTGGAGCAATCGATGGAACACGAGCTGATGAACATGTTCCAAATAATGATAAGATAACATTCATGAGTCGATGTGGGTCATCGATGTAGAATATCATGGATGTCTATAAATTCAACATGTGCTTCACTTTTTATGATACATTGGGAGCGAAGTGCATATGATAGTCTGATTTTTAAATCTGTAACACGGAATAGGAAATACAACTCTCATCCACTCATAGGTTTCTAGTCACATTTTGTTTTTTACTTCAGTACTAATCATTGTATTAACATCAGGTAAATTTTATTTGGTCGATTTTAGATTTCCATTACAACGAGGGTATCCAAAGCCATATCTTGATATGTAATATCACATAATTGACTTTGAGAAATCAAAGAGTGTCACATAGAGAAAGAGAGAAATATTCAATAAGAGACACTCCTAATGTGTTTTCATTGAAAATACATTTGGATTTTGAAAGAAGAAATGAGCCATACTTCACGATATGACAATATATGTTTTCCAAATTAGCATAGATTGTGATCACAACAATGACTCTCCACAACTATATTCGACGTAGATTTTCCCACAACAACATTGATTTCTATAAGGCGGATGAAGATCATTTATATCTCTCTTCTAAGGAATATGAATATCGGCTTGGACAATTTTTTTTATAGGTCAGAAATGATTTTCCCGAGACTTGTACTCAAGCCAGGGAAGGTGCAAGCGAGATGACAGAGTTGAGGGAATTAATTGCAAATGTTATAACTGGAGGGTGATTGGAGGAAAAAATTAGTTTTTTATTTCTATTTATTGTATTAGTATTTTATACAAGTTATGTATATTTTTGTCTCTTATGCATTTGATATTTACTGTATCAATTTTTTATGCAGGTAATGTATACATATTTTCCTTACGTATGTATTTTTCCCACTTGGAAGATCGATGAGGCAACAGTGGGTAATACATGTATCCTAAATATGATATGTAATTTTTTTTGGTGGGTTTTAGAGGTTTATGCTGAGATGTTCAACCTTATGGGCTCTTCTAGATGATTTGTATGTCACTATTAGTTGGTGCCACTTGTGAAATCCCAATAAATGCAACCAAGTTCCTTTCCTTTTTCAGTGTTATAGTTTTTGAGGTTCTTTTGGATGGCTTTCTTTGGTAATATGCATAAGTGACACACACAAGATCGATATTATGTGGGTTAAAGGCAATCAAGAGCTCTTTTTATAATGTTTGTTGTCTTATTATGGTGATAGATTTATTAGTTTATATATTGTGTTCTCTAAAATCTCACAGTTGCATAAAACCTTAATTGATTACTTCTATTATTTCTTTTTACTAGTGTTATATCTAAGGGTGTGTGTTTTTAAGCTTTCAATAAAAAACGAGCTCGGGATTTCTGGTACCTCCAATGCCTTGCACTGTTATTACGTACTATAATGCTCCCTTCTTACGTTGCGGAAACCACATCATTATGAGAGACAGTTTACATATGCTTAAGGAAAATCACAGAAGATTGTGATTACATATTATATTCTTTATCCTCTTTATGAGTGACAAATAACTTTTGCTAATACATCGTTTGGTCCCTAAAACTGTGGTTAGGCTGGGAAGATATTGGCTCTCACTTTAGAGTTCCCACGTTCCCCTCACCTAAGGGCTAACATCTCGCTTTAGTTTTCAAACGCCTTGACCAAATTGGGGATTTTCTTCTGTCACCCTAAAATCTCCAATTCTACGCCCATCAAAGTATATTTTCCTATTTATTTAAACTCGACCCCATAGAATACATTCTCATTTATGAAATTAAATGTGATTCTTACTTAATTGTAGAAAGCATAGCCCTATCAGATCTTATGTTTCACAACAAATTTTAACAAATTAATTAGCCAGATTGATAAGTAAATGAAGATTGAAGTTTGAATCATCACAATTTATGGAATTTTAAAAGCACTTCTACTAAACTACATTCCTACACATAATTAATTCTCAGCACAAGGAGAAAAAGTAAGGAAAAATAACTCACTAAGCATGGAAAAACACATGGATTCTTGATGCGCGGAAACTTGAGATTAAATTAATAATAAATATGCAATGTAACTCAAACAATAATGTAACTTTAATGAAAATAATTTATCTTTAAAACATCTTTTAAACTTCCAATTCCCTTCTACATATAACACAAGTATACGTATCTTTCTAGTAATACAGAGTTTTAATGGAGTCCTAGATATTGATCCCACAGGGAAGCTGAAAATATACATAAGCTAGCTATTAATATTCTATTCTTAAATTAAAAATAAAAATAAAAAAAGGAAAGTATGAAGTTTGAAGTTAAACTGCTCAAGTGAAATGCTACTAAATATGTATATGTAAGACTACAACAGTTAAGTTAAACTAGATGTTAAACTTTCAAAAATAAAATTTTTGAAATAAAACAAACGTTTTTGTTGATGGAAAGTTCAAGTATGAGAAAACACTCTTCCCCTTTACAATGAAAATAGAGCTTGTGAAGAAATTGAAATCATTTAAAAAATATATTTAAAAATTGTTTTGTGCCAAATAGAAGCAATCCTATTCTCTACCCTCTTCTGAGCGCTATAAAGAATATTGACTAATCCAGAGTTTGGTCTCTAATACCGTGGTTAGGCTGGAAGGATACCAGCTATCACTCAAGAGCTCCCACTACTTCCTCAATTGAGGGCTAACATGCTCGCATTAGTTTCTAATCAACTAAATCAAATTGGGGATTCTAATCTGCCACCTTAAAATTTTTCAATTCTACATCCAACGTAGTATATTTCTCTATTTATTTGTACCTAATCCCATGGATGACATACTCTCACATGAAATCAAATGTGATTCTCCCTTTGTTGTAGAAATCATATCTCCTTTTTAAAACATATGTTTCTCAACACGTTTTAACAATTCAATTGACCAGATAAAATGAAGATCAGAGTTCAAATTATCACAAATTGTCGACATTTAAAACCGTAGAAAACAAAATCAATTCTTCACAAAACCATTTCTTCAAAGTAGGGAGAATGATAAAGAAGACTACTCAGAATTCATGAGAATGATACGATAAAACACAGACTTCATATATAAAAACAAGTTTACAAACAAAAGAAATGAAAAATATAATTGATCTCACAATTCTTCCCAAGCAAATCTCTATAAGTTCTCTCCAAGCCTTTCTCTCTTTACAAGAACTCTCAGTTCTCTCTTAGAAGTTTAATAAAGAAGAAATCTCTCACCTTCCCTCTTCTCTTACAACTCTAGAAGACAATCTCCAAGCCCTTGACTTTCTCTCTCTATCTCTCCCTCTTAATTCTCATGTCACCTATCTTTTTTTGCCCCCTCTTGAAGTTCTTCTCCAACTTGATTTTATTTTGGGCTGCCTCCTTTGAAAATAATTTCAGTTTCCCTCCAAATTTTAAAAGTTAAACCTTTGAATTCAAAAGATGTGCCTCTTTGATCCAAGACTCTATCCCTTCAAATTAGAACCTTCTAAAGTGTCTAGATGCATTGAATCACTCTATGGGGTGTTTAAAACAAGTGTCCCTTTGAAAATTCATGCAAAATTGGTCTTGAACCGCATTAATTTAAAAATTTTGCATCTGGCACTTCATGCAACAGCACTCTAGATTTTGGCGCATCATGCGCCAAACCCTAAAATTGGTTGTTTTTGTTACAAATTGTGCTCCTTTTACCATTTTTACTGCAAATTCTTAAAAATCGTATACCTGCAACAAAAACATAAAAATACCTTTCTTTAAAGTGCAATATCACAAAAAATAGGCATAAAAAGGGTACTTAAAAGATTATGTTATTTTTGTGTATCAAAATCCCTCAAACTTAAATTTTACGGGTCCTCAAGTGACACTTTTATTACATAAGAGCATATGACTTTAAGATAGAGATTAACTTATAACTTCTATACATTAGTTCAATAAATAGAATAGCAAAAATTAAGAAAAACCTTTAATAACTTAGGTTCAAACTCCAAGTCTAGGAATATGTAGTAATCAAATTTAAGATTTTTGAATCTCTATTCACTTCAAGAAGAATTATAATTTGTCATGCTAAGGACATTTAGAACATTCATATGAAAAATAACTTCATGAAAACTTTACTAGGAATGCTACTAATACTTCAATACAAGTTTAGAAAGTGTAATAAAGCTCCTTCCTTAAGTTGATTCAAGTGAAGCCAATTTTTGATTAGGTATCTCCACAAGCTTCTCCTCACTTATTTTTTTAATTTTAGGATCTTTTTAATCCCTTCTTTTTTATTTTTCTTTTTCCTTTTTCAGGTGAGGATTACTATATCTGGATAGCCTTTAATAGTTTTGAACTTCACTATCCTCTTCTTAAAGTTAAAACTCCACACCTCTCCTTACTTAATAAAGTCATACTAGTTTATGATTTTTCATAAAGCCTCATTCCTTTCTTATTACATGAAACTCTAAAATTCTTAGCACTTCAAAAGTACAATTTTCCTTTACTTAAAATAGAAAAATATAGTCTTATCCTATCATATCAAATATCTTTAACTTTAGAATTGAACTTTTTTATTATAAACTTTTTACCTAAATTTACTATAATATTTATAAGCATAAGTATAGTCATTTAAAGTTAAATCTTAATATCCCAGGCCATGTTAAATTAATTTTTAAAAAAATATAGTTAATTAATGATAAATAAAATTTAGTTTTCTCCAATTCAAAAGAAAATTTTTCCCCCCGAACTTAAATTTTTAAATGAGTTTTTAAAAATATTTTATTACGAAATGTTAGTTGGTGAAAGAAAACAATAAATGCATTAATATAAAAAGTAACCTGCAGAGGATTTCTGAACATAAAATTTGTTATGTATACTGCAGGTACTAACTGTAAAACTACATATAGGCTTTTAAGCGTTAAATAAAACATAATATATTTTAAAGAATTTACTGGGAAGTAAAATAGAAATACTAAAATCAAAAATAAAAATTGAAAATACTAGACATTTAACATGCTCAAACTAAAAATATTAAAACTAAAACTGAAAAGTAAAAAATCTACTATTACTATTACAAGTTACAGGTTCACAACACAACATAAAAAACCTTAAATCCAACAAGTCTCAAATAAAAGTGCAACAGAGTACAAACAAATATACAAACAACACATAATATCAAATCAAAGTTAAAATAAACTATCAGTTCTCATCTCCTTCCTCACCATCATCATCAGGTTCTTGTTCTTCTTCTCTTGCCTCTTCATCTTCACCACGAATGGGAGCATAGGGAACAAAGTTGGGGCAAGCAGGAAAATTCACATTAGGTTTACTCATGAAGTGTCTAACCATAGCATTTTGAAAATCTATATCATGTCAAACTCTCCTCTGCTGATATTATCATTATATGCATTCCTTGCTTCTATCTCTCCCAAATAAGTCTGTATATTAATGATATCAAATTGTTGAATCATGAGCTAGTCCATAATACATTCCAACGTTGTAGAACTACAAGTGGATTTAAAATACAAGTATTTAATACTGCTGCTAAGAGATTTAATTCCTCAGCAATGACACCAAAAACTTGACAACGGTTATAGATTTGAGAATTTGATGGCGCTACTAGAAGATTTAATTTCCAGCAATGGCGTCCAAAGACTTGATCGCGACTTTATAGATGTGTCTAATTTGATTCTAATATTCAATAATGTCAAAGTCAAATTTGTCAACGCAAGTATACGTATCGCTCAAGTAATAGAGGGCTCTAATGGAGTCCATAATATCGATCCCACAGGGAGTAATATTAGAACTATAAACTAAGATTTTAGAAAAGCAATACTTAATCGCAACAATGGAGTTCAAATTGCTTATCTGTCACTAATAGACAATTGAAATAAATATGTCATTTTAATAACTCTGAAATAACTAATTATACTAATAAATTTTTTAATGTGATATTCAATATATAAGAAATCATCCTTTTCCTTGTCAAGAAATTATAGTGAATGGAAAAAGTGAATTAATTCAAATTGTATTGTGCCAAATAGGAGCATACCTATTCTTTACCCTTTGGTCCATGCATAAAGAACATTAACTAATCCTATGCTTGTTTACTGAATCTGTGGCTAGGCTGGGAGGATACTGGCTCTCACTTCGGAGCTCCCACGTTCCCCTCGCCTGAGGGTCAACATTTACACTTCAGCACCAAAAAGATAGGATCGAATTGGGGATTTTAGTCTCTCACTCTAAAATCTCCAATTCTACTCCTGATAATTTTATTTCCCTATTTATTTGCACCCAACTTCCAAGGGCTTTGACCTCCCTAAATCTTGGATGTAATCTTTAATTTAGTTGTAAAACTCAACATATTTTAACAAATCAATTGGCCAGATTGAAATTAAATTAAGATAGAAGTGAAAAGATCATCACAACTTCTTTAACATTTTCATGGCTCAACCAATTCAAATCACCATTTCACAAATCTCAAGACAAGGAGAAAGACAGAGAAAACTACTCAGAACTCATGGGGAAGACACAACAAAACTCAGAATTCATATATAAAAGTGAAGTCATACAAACTACCACAAGTAAATAACACTTATCTCAAATTCCTCCTCAAGCAAACTCCTCGAAGTTCTTCTGAATCTCTTCCTTTCTTTACATCACACAGAATTCCTCTTCGAAGCGATAAGGAGGAAGAAATCTCTCACTTTCCCTCTACTCTTACAATATCTCCAAGAATTCCTCACAATTAGACACACTACTGGAACCTATCTAACCTCTAAGATCTCTAAACCTTGAGCCTCTTCCCTAGCACCTCTTCCATTTTTGGCCAAAGTCTTCTCTTTAAAGATGTGGATGAGTTTTCCTAAGAGTTGCCTTCCCTCCAAAAATCGTCCACATTCAATGCATTTTTGGACATAACCGCTGATCTCGCCGTCGACAATCTCGAGAATGCCGTTAGCGGGCCTTCTAAATATTAAATCTAAAGTCTTAGGAATTTCTCGTCGTCGGCGCTGTTGGGCTCGCCGTCGGTGCCCTAGTTCAAATCTTTATATTTTGATCCTTTACATTCCAAATTCGCTCCTTTTTGCATCTTTTTGCTCCAATGACCCTAATTCATCATTCCTGCAACAAAACATCAAACATGCCTTTCTTTAAAGTGAAATATCATAAAAAACAATGTAAAATAGGTATGAAAATCTCAACATATTTTCCTTTGGTCAAAATCCCTCAAACTTAATTATTACTTGTCCTCAAGTAATTTTAGTACTATATAAAAGTTATGATCTATTGTAGTAAAGTTTTAATTCAGAAATACTATAATTTTGATTTAAATAAATATCATAGTGATATTTTTAGAAAAAATTCAAGTAATTAAATTAACTCTATAACTACAAGATTATATAGTCATCAAGTTTAAGAGTTCCGGTCTTCTATTCATTTCAAGAATGACTATATGTTGTAATATTAAGTCGCTTAAAAATATTCAAATGATGGAACTTCATGAGAACACTACTAGTAAAAGATATAATCCATAAATATAAGTTCAGGAATGTAATTATTCAAATGTAGCTTCTCCTCATTTTCAAATTTTTTTCTTTCTTTTCTCTTTTTTTTTTTAATTTGGATTGCTTTCAATCTTATATATTTTTCTTTTCTTTTCAGAGGTTGTTGTCAATCCTTTCTTTTTTCTTTTTTAAGTGAGGATTACTATATCTGGATAGCCTTTGACAATTTTGAACTTCACTTTTCTTTCCCTAAATTTGAAACTCAAAGCATTTCTTTACCTTATAAACATTTGAACATCACCTTTCTTTCCCTAAATTTGAAACTCAAAGCATTCCTTTACCTTATAAATATTACATAGCCCAATCCCTTATTTTTCCTTTTTCAAGTGAGGATTACTATATCTGGATAGCCTTTAATGATTTTAACTTCACTTTTCTTTCCCTAAATTTGAAACTCAAAGCATTTCTTTACCTTATAAATATTTCAAAGTTCTTTTTCCTTTTTCAAGTGAGGATTACTATATCTGGATAGCCTTTAATGATTTTGAACTCTTCTTTCCCTAAATTTGAAACTCAAAGCATTCCTTTACCTTATAAATATTTCATAGCTTTTATATCATTGAGTCCCAATCTTTTCTTCTCAAATGGATTTCTAGATTTTTAATACTTCAAAATATAGTTTCCCTTACTTTAAATAGTTAACTATAGTCATATTCTCTTATACTAAATATCTTAATCTACAAAATCAATTTTCATTACAAAAATATTCCTTTAAATCTACCATAATATTTAAATAGCTCCAAAATATAATTACCAGAATTAAATTCACTACATAAAATCATATTAATAATTTTTGAAAATATTTAAATTGAGAACATCTAATAGTTAATCTTTTTCTTCCCTCCCCCAAACTTAAATTTTTCAATATGAAATGATACAGGTGGAAAGAAAAATTCTAAATGTAAATCATACCTTAGTATTTTAGGCATTTTCATCATTCTGAAATTTTTGCAGTCCTTCTCAAAATTTCTACTTCACATGGTCTGCAACATTAGGAGCTTTCTATACATATAAATCATTAGAGAATTTTCTGGGTAATGAAATTTTGAAATAATTACAAAACTAAACACTATGCCAACACAATAATTCACTAACACATCCACAATACTAAACAAAACACACAATTAAAATGCAAAATAAAAATCACATCACATTACAATTTAACAAATTTCAACTACCACATCAAACAATTATAACAATAATTAAAAAATATCCAATTACAACATAAAATAAAAATGAAAGTACAACACACAAACATCTATTTCTATTATAAAAATTAAAAACATAAAAGTAAAAGTACATCAATTACATTCTGATATCAAAATCCCATACTATGTCTTTGTCTCCTTGGTCAGCAGGTGAATTGGGCTGATACTAAGTATATTGGGAGCATTCAGGAAAAGTAACATCAGGCTCACCTCTGTAGTACCGAGCTTGATTCGTAGTAAGCTATCTCAAAGTCTGAATGCCTCTGAAGGTACTCACTATCATAATCATGTCTACATTCTAAACCTCCAATCCTTTCATTTATTAACTCTATACTCTCTTACTGCAAGGTCAATTCATTCATTAAGTCAATCAGAGTAGGGGAGCTAGAAGAAGGAAGGTCATAACTAGTAGACGAGACATCTCTACTAGTAGAAGGTTCTTGACTCCTACTCCCAGTTCTCCATTTTTCGTGGGATTCATATGTCTTCAAATTAGCTTTACTAATGGGCTTCACAAGGTAAACCCATTCCTCAACATCTCCAGCTTCCACTCCAAAAAGTTGGCAAAGTGCATAAATGAGGTCAACCTTGCCGTGGTCAATATATTCTTAAAAATGATTCTCCCCACATTTATATTTCTATTATTCTAAATACAAAAATTCAAAATAGCTCTATCTCTTGTTACCTCACTATGGTGATAAGTCGGTAATAGAGTAGAGGAAATAAAATAGTGTCATGTGGCATTTAACATGGAAGCAGAAAAATTTACCCATTCTCGTTGCTTAATCTTCCACGTTCTATTCCCATCAGTGAGAAAGTTGATCACATCATTCAGTGGGCCTTCCATCATACTGAAGGTTTCATAGTGGCAGTTATAAGAGTCTAGGACTTTGTAAAAGGAGTTAATGCGGGCAACACTAAATTCAACAGAAAATCCCCGCACTTGAACGATTTTGTCCCCAGAATAGAATACCTTGGCATAAAACTCTTTCAAAATATTTGCAATAGCCTTATTGGTGGTGTAATAGAAGTTTTCCCACCTCCGCTCGATAATAACTCGTTCAATTTCTCCTCTCGAACTCTCAAAAACTTGATCTTATATGCATTTCTTTCCTTCAGACACTGAAGTAAACCTTGATTGAGCCTTCACATTGACAAAGCGAGACTCGTCAAACTCAAGTCGCCTCTGTTGTCGTGGAGTCATTTTAATCTAATCAAAATTATAGAAAAATTCCATAATATGCTTCAAATATGCAAATAATGGCTTTCAAGAGTGATTCTAAGAGTTCAAAAATTAAATTCCATGAATTTCTTCCCAATATTTTCTTCACATTCTCAAATTTTTCAGGTCCCCTCAATGTGGAAGAAATTCATGGTGAAAATAAAATGTTTTAGTTTAGAGTGAAGCTCTTACCAAGAGATGATCAAATCCGGTGTCTAAATGCCTTGAAATTGCCCCTAAATCCAAGATCTCTCAAGCCCTAGATCAAAAATCATGTTTTTCAGAGGAAGGAGATGATGAATAGTGGCGGTTGACAGGTCAAAATCATGGTTAAAGGTGTTTTTTGGGTCTCTCCGTCGGCGGGGTCTTCGGCGCCGTCAGCAAGCTCTATTGAATTAATATCCTAAGTCTCGGGAAAAGTCTGCCATCTACGGCGTCGAGGGCGCCGTCGGCAGGCTCTGTTGAAATGGTTCAATTTCCAGATTTTTTGCGATTTCGATCAATTTCAAGCCTCAACGTCATCCGTTCAATCATTATAGACATAATTCTAAGTGATTAAATGATGTACTTATCACAAATAAACTTTCACAACACAAAACATCACAATTATGTATAAATTCCAATGGTTACAATATACGTTACACAACACACCTAAGTTTGGTATTTTCTCAACCTTAATACATCAATTCAGTGTCACAATCCAAGCCACAACACTCAAAACGCTAAAAACAAACATCCTATGCTCAGTCTCAACTATACAGAGATCTAAAAGAATAATTCTAAAATAAAGCAAATATAAAGTTCAAATCAAATTACATACATAGACAGACAAGTAGCAATATAAATATACTATTCTTCAGATTCAGTGCTAGATTCTCCTCTGAGATCACCCATTGATTGCACATGAACGAAGAGGTTAAAGAATGGTCGGTATGGAAATTCTTCAATAGAATCCTCTTCTATCAATTTCATCCTTCTCATCAGCCATATCAAACTGTCTTCGATATGTTCAGAGTGCTCAAAATATTCTTTCATCCTCCAATTTTCAAAGAAATCAGAGATATTATTAATTGCATTCATAACATTTTGTACCTCCTTCTCCAATTTATTGATTCTGCGCATGATCACTAGTGTCTTGTTTGGAACTAAAGTTGAATAGACAGTGAATTTTGAGACGATTGATCCACCATAATAGTCATATCATTTTCATCTTCATTCACTGGGAATCTCTCAGTTGGGTCCAAAGGCTTCCAAGGTAGAAGTACCTTTTCCCAATTTTCATAAGATACTTGGAACTGACTGCAAAGTAAGAAAATTTTGGAAGGGTGTCCAAGCCCATAAGTTGATCCATGAACGATCAGGCCCAAAATAGACTTGACAATTATAGATCCAATATCGATCGGTAGCCCCATTTGGATGCAGTAATTCAGAATAGCACTTTCCTTAGAAACTTTACTGATCCTCATTGTCAGTAATAGTGTTGCAGAAATGAAGAAGTGCCAGTGTTCAGAAACAAGATTTAGAAGTGTCGCAGAAAAATTAACATACCCATTTTCTCTCATTTCCCAGTCTTCAGTTTCATCCGTTAAATATTGGTAAATTTTATTCATCTGGTTTCTTGTCAGGACGAAGTTAGAATAATGGCAGACAGGAACATTCTCGATCATATATAATTCATTGATCCATGCAGGAGTAAAAGTTATCCATCTACCTTGCACATAGATGACTCCCTGCTTGATTCAATGCAAATTAGCATAAAATTCCTTCACCACAGGAACAAGTACGAAGATTGCAGTGTAGCACAACACTTCCCATCTTTGATGCACTATCAACTCTTTAATTTCCATCAAGGGATTATTTAATCCTCGATTTACGAATCCTCGTTCCTTGATTAATCTCTTCTTCGCTAGTACCTTGTTGAAGATTCGTTGCGCTTCCGCACTAATAAACTTTCTCCAATTGAACACTCGCATTCTATGATTTTCAAGGGAATTGGATGTCATAGGGATGAATTTGGTGGAGTTTCACTTTATTTTTGGGGAAATATGAACTTAGGAATCGAATTTGGAAGTTTAAAAGGGCAACTCCCGCCTAAAACTGCCAAAAATTGCCCATTCAAACTCAAGAAACATCCATCCCGCCGGTCTCACCATCAGTGCAATCGAGGGCACCATCGGCGAGCCTTTAGTATTTAATTGCCTGGACTCTCGCGAAAAAACCCACCGTCGGCGCCCAAGGAAAAAATTGTACAATTTCTCTTTGGTCCGAATGCATTTTAATTTTTCTCTGAGATCCTAATTTTTATGATGATTCAAGGGTAAATAAGAGTAGTAGAGTTCAATACTACCACAAACTAAAGATAATTTCAAATAAAACTACTATAATCGCAATAAAAGTAAAGATAATTGTGGGTTGCCTCCCATAAAGCGTTTGGTTTAACATCTCTAGCATGACCTAGTCAGGTATTATTCAGGTTGACTGATCATTAAAAACTTTTTAAAATTTGATCTTTTACCCTCAAAATACAATTTTAATCTGTGTCCATTTACTTTAAATCTATTTTTCATTAAAACCTCTTTAAAATTTGGTCTTTTACCCTCATAATATGGTTTTATTCTGTGTCCATTTACTTGGTCTTTTACCCTCAAAATATGGTTTTAATCTGTGTCCATTCACTTTAAATCTATTTCCAATTTGGTCTTTTACCCTCATAATATGGTTTTAATCTGTGTCCATTTAATTTAAATCTATTTCCTTCCGATCTTCAACTCAACTCCGTAAGTATAAACTTGAGTCACAGTAAAGGGTCCTAACCAACGAGACTTCAATTTCCTAAGGAATAACTTCAGCCTAGTATTGTAAAGCAAAACTTCTTTTCCTAATTCAAAGTTCTTCTAGCTAATCTTTCGATCATGCCATAACTTTAGTTTCTCCTTATAAATTTTTTTGTTATCATAAGATTCATTTCTTAATTCTTCCAATTCATTCAATTGTAACAATCTCTTCTTATCAGCATCTTTCAAATTATAATTGAATTCTTTAATCGCCCAATATGCTTCATGCTCCAATTCCACTGGTAAGTGACAATTCTTTCTAAAAATCAGTCTTTAAGGAGTCATTTCAATAGGAGTTTTACAAGCAGTCTTGTAAGCCCATAATGCGGTATCCAGTCCAGTGGACCAATCTACTCTACTAGGGTTTACAGTCTTTTCAAGTATTTGTTTAATCTCTCTATTAGAAACTTCAGCTAACCCACTGGTTTGAGAGTGATAGGCAGTAGAGATTCTATAAATAATATTAAACTTTTCTGTCAATCTCTGAATGTATTTATTCCTAAAATGGGATCTTCCGTCAGTGATAATCATTCTCGGCATTCTGTATCTAGTGAAAATATTTTTCATTAAAAATCTTGAAACACTTTTAGCGTCACAACGAGGTAAAGCTTGTACTTCAATCCACTTTGAAACGTAGTCTACTGCAATTAATATGTATAAGTTCCCAAATGAAGGAATAAATGGTCCCATGAAATCTAATCCCCAAATATTGAAGACCTCAACTTCTAACATGAAATTCAGAGGCATTTTATTTCTTCTAGATACATTGCCTACTCGTTGGCATCGATCACAAGTTTTTATGTATCTATAAACAACTCTAAATATAGTAGGCCAATAAAATCCAGGTTGTAAACTTTTTTAAGCAGTTTTATCAATCCCAAAATATCATCCAAATTCAGAATCATGACATTTGTGAATGATTAGCTCAATTTCTTCATAAGGTACACATCTTCTCATAACAAGATCCTTAAATTATTTATAGAAATAAGGCTCATCCCAAAAATATGCTTTCACATCATTAATGAATTTTCTTTATTGTTGCAATGTCAGCATAGGTGGTAAAATATCACTTACAATACAATTAACAATATCAGCATACTATGGTATTTTCACTCCTTAATATTATAAAATTGTTCATCAGGGAAACTGCATGTAATTTTATTGTCGGTGTCGGATAATTCATGATTTTCTAATCTCAACAAATGATCAGTAATTTGATTATCAGTTCCCTTTCTATCAATAACCACAAGATCAAATTCCNGGTGATGTGTCAATATGCATGGAGAATCAAATGATTTTAAATAGTGTTTAATTAATTAAAAATATTTTATGCCTCAAATGGACTTGAAAATTATTCCACATTATTTTCCTTTGTTCACTGAGCAAGTGAGTATTTTTATTTATTTTTGTGATTTTTCTACACAAAGTTATGAATTTTCTAAGTTAAGGGTATTTAAATAAATATAAAAAGTTTTTTGATTTTTCTACACAAAGTTATGGATTTTCTAAGTTAAGGGTATTTAAATAAATAAGAAAAAGTCCTATTTATCTATTTAAACAGTGCGTGCTGACTAGATCCTAGGCAGCTCTGAAGGTATGCGTAACGCGCTCTGGTTGGACGCCGATGTCCACGTAGCTGCTAACTCGGCCCGCGGTTTGTGTCCCAAAACCCTGTCCGGCTTGATCTCCCCCGTTCATTTGATACACGCTTGATCGAACGGCTCTCTATCATCGNTCTTCAACGAAATCAGACATAGAGGTGTGCAAGGGGATTGGTTCAAATTTGGAACATTTTTTATTGTAGAATATAAAGAAAGAAGAACTAGGGGATGTCATGGATCCAGAGGAGAACCTCGGCGACTTCCCAAGCTATCCTAATGTTTGGCTTCAATTTTGAGGAGAAATATTTAGATGTTTCATCCTGCCAATTTTATTAGTTAGGGCTTACATTCATGTGAAATGATCACATGAATCACCTGGAAGATGTGAGGATTTAGGTCGTGACAAACGACAACCACAGAGTCCTAAGACGAGTTAGGGCTTATATTGTATAACAGGGCTATGCAAAGGCTTAAAGATAAGGTGAGGATTTACGTTGTATAAGCAAACAACCTTGAAGTCCTATGGCTTTGTTATTTAGGTCTAAGGAAGGAAGATTGGTTTAGCTGGGGAAGATAGATTTTGCTGTTGAAGATGGTCGTGCTGCCCAACAAGCTAGCTCCAAGCTCCTACCGCAATGAGTTTGAGTTATCTAGTGTGTCAAGTTATAATATTAAACCAGGTGGATCTATGGTTGAAGTTCTTTATATTTTATGAGGGCATATTAAAGTTGATTAGAGCGTCACAGGTTAGGATCTTACGGTTTTGTCGTTCCGACATCACTATTTTTTATTGGATTCACTTAGTCCAAATGAACTTACTAAACCCAATTTAATGAGTTCCATAATTTCGATTCACTTAGTCCAAATGAACTTATCAAACCCAACTTAATGAGTTCCATAATTTTTTTAAATCGTGAGAAGCCTCTACCTCCTCCGAGGGATTCCCGATCATCCGATAGAGACATCTTAATTTAGTTGAAGTTGTGGGATTCACTCAGTCCAAATGAACTTACTAAACCCAACTTAATCAGCTCCATAATTTCATTTAAACCGTGGGAAGCCTCGTTAGCAACCGTAGGTTTCCCTGAGTTCCATAATTTAATTTAAACCGTGGGAAGCCTTGTTAGCAACTGTAGGTTACCTCCTCTAAGGGATTCTATCCGATAGAGACATCTTAATTTAGTTGAAGTTGTGTACTAAACTCAACTTAATGAGTTCCATAATTTCATTTAAACCTTGGGAAGCCTCGTTAGCAACTTATGAAACCCAACTTAATGAGTTCCATAATTTCATTTAAACTGTGGGAAGCCTCGTTAGCAACCAAGGTTACCTCCTCCGAGGGATTCCCGATCATCTGATAGAGACATCTTAATTTAGTTGCAATTTACCCCAACTTAATGAGTTCCATAATTTCATTTAAACCGTGGGAAGCCTCGTTAGCAACCGTAAACTTACTAAACCCAACTTAATGAGTTCCATAATTTCATTTAAATCGTGAGAAGCCTCTACCTCCTCCGAGGGATTCCCGATCATCCGATAGAGACATCTTAATTTAGTTGAAGTTGTGGGATTCACTCAGTCCAAATGAACTTACTAAACCCAACTTAATCAGCTCCATAATTTCATTTAAACCGTGGGAAGCCTCGTTAGCAACCGTAGGTTTCCCTGAGTTCCATAATTTAATTTAAACCGTGGGAAGCCTTGTTAGCAACTGTAGGTTACCTCCTCTAAGGGATTCCGATAGAGACATCTTAATTTAGTTGAAGTTGTAGTTTTATGTGATGTTTGTGATTAAATTTTGATTTCATTTAAACCATTGGAAGCCTCGTTAGCAACCGTAGGTTACCTCCTCCGAGGGATTCCCGATCATCAAGACTGTGGGAAGCCTCGTTAGCAACCGTAGGTTACCTCCTCTGAGGGATTCTCGATCATCAGATAGAGACGTCTTAATTTAGTTGCAATTGTAGTTTTGTGTGATGTTTGTGATTAAATTTTGAGCTGTTTTATATTTAATTTAGTTGAAGTTGTGGTTTTGTGTGATGTTTGTGATTAAATTTTGAGTTGTTTTATATATTCAGTGTTGTGGCGGTGAATTTTATCTTGTTTGATTTTTAATTTTAGGTTTTGGTTATGGTTATGTGGCTATCTTCATGCAGGGTGACATCGTTGTTTAACATGCAAATTTGCAGGTATAAAAGTACAGTATGAAAGTAGAGGGTGAGATCGTTGTTTAGCATGCAAATTTGTAGGTATAAAAGTACAGTATGAAAGTACAAGAAAGAGATCGTTGTTTAGCATGCAAATTTGCAGGTATAAAAGTACAGTATGAAAGTACAAGAAAAAGTCGTTGTTTAGCATGCAACTTTGCAGGTATAAAAGTACAGTATGAAAGTATAAGAAAAACAATTGTTTGCATGCAAATTTGCAGGTATAAAAATACAGTATGAAAGTACAAGAAAAGCAATGCTGAAAAATTGTAAAAGTGTACCTGGCGAGTTTTCTCGTTCCACCACCTGAAACTTAAAATGCATGTTAGGGCATTTATGAAGAGTAGGAAAAGTTAAGTTCTAGTGGTTTTCCTAACTCTATGTTGTATTTTGATGAGTCCTTAAAAAATTTAAGGATGATTCCTTTAAGCAAAGAATATTAAGTTTAATAGGCATCTGAGTTATCCAACAAGTTAAGAGGGGGAGACAGGTCCATGCCTCTCCCTCACCAACTAGTGAAAAGCCTTAAGTCCATTTAAACTTATCATTTTGATTAATGGTCCATTCTGTAAATATCATTAATGCTCAGTGAACATTGATGTCTCAATTATCCCTAAGAAAATGAGTAATTATCATTTGTTNACCCCTAAGTCTAGGATCATTTAATTTTAATAAACTTCCAAATTTTAATAATTTAGAAATTTATTAATATTAGTAAAGAAAGTGCAATTGGTTTCTACCAATGAACCCCTTTATGTTTCAAGCATCAAATAAATTGATTAAGATCAGAGGTTACCCATTTTCCCTCCTTAAATTAGGCCTAAATGTTAATTAGGACAAGGTTTCCAAAATTACACAGTTGCCCCTAAGGCTCTAACACTTCATAATTTATCAAATTAAATTCAAATGACTTTGAAATTTTTATTTTACCTCATTCATGGGTCAATTAAGCCATCAGAGGAGAAAATATGATTTTTCAAAATGCAATTTAATTTATATAATTATTTTTATGCAAAAATAGGATTTTTCAAAGAAAATTCCTAGCTTGGCCAAGGTAAATTGTAATCCCTTGAAATTTTTACAAAAGGTAGACCTAGACCAAAGAAGTCTTTGGAACAAATTTCATAATTTTTTGAATTATCTGTGATTTATTAGAATTATTTTAATTTTTGGGCTATTTAATAAAATTAAAATATTTTGGGTGGTGAAAATTAAGTTTTATATTTTTGAAAAATCTCCTTAAGGTGAAAGAACTCAAAAGAGAAAATTTTATATTTTTTCTAATTTTTCTTTGATTTATTGGAATTATTTCAGTGAAAAACTTATTTTACCTTTTAAAAACTATTTTTAAGCTTTGAAAATAAATATCTTTATTTAGAAAATCAGGAAAAACATTCTAATTGTTCCTAAGTGATTAGGAAACAATTTAGAGCATTTTCATGAGTTTTATTATTTTTATGATTTTTATGAATTTTTGATTATTTTAATATTTAAAATAGGCCAAAAATCAAGTTTTTACTTTAAATATAATTTTATTTTTATAAAATACCCCTAATCACAGAGAACTCAAAAAACTAAGTTTTGTAATTTTTTGAGTTATATTTTGATTTTTAAAAAATCATTTTCATGTTAAGAGTGGTATTTATCTTTAAAAATCAATTTAAGTTATTCAATGAACTTAAAATATTTTGAAACTTTTATGATGAGTTCTTTGGATCATAGATCACAGTGGAGATCAAAAATCAAGTCATTTAAATGTTTATATTTTTCAAATTTAATTATCTTATTGATTTAGTATTTGCAAAATTTAAGTGCATTTTAAATGACTTGGCCCATGAAATTATTTTCAAAGGTTTCTCTGGTTATGGTAGACCTTCCAAAATTTTCTTAGAATTTTATAATTGAAATTCTAATTTCCATGATTATTTCAAGGAGATAATGTGAAATATCTTGAAAAATATGGATCTCTGTATAGGAACTTCATTTGACTTTAGAAAAAT
>JXCR01146802.1:47194-65114 GCA_002079205.1 Phalaenopsis hybrid cultivar | reverse complement strand
TTATAAATATTTTCATTTCTGAAGAAGTCAGACAACTTTCTTATCGCTGCCACATTTTAACATTGTGGTTCTCAAAAGCAACTTCCCACCACAAAAGTTTTGAAGCGCTAATCAAATGAATGTGTGCCAGCAATCTGAAAAGTAAAACAGTGCAAAAGCTGCCCCAAACAGACCCTAATCTATTCACTTATAGAATACTATTTCATTAGAACCTGAAGTACTGTTACAGCCATGACATCCTTTTCCTTATGCCAACCACCAGGAACTTCAAAAGCAAGAGCAAGATGTGCAACCTGTTATCCAATAAAATTTTAACAAAAGAAAAAGAAACTAGTAATGAGATTGATGTTACCAAGTGTAATAAAATAAAATATTAAATTATGTAGATAAAACATGAGCATGATTAAAGTCTTTGCACCGTAGCATCTGCTTGACGCCGATATTCCCCTCCAACATAAACAGACTTTGGCTCCTCAGGACGGGCTGTTTTTGAAAGATCGGATAGTAGTGGTTCAGCAATTTTGACCAATTCGTCGTGTTCCACACCAGATGCTGCAAGTACAATTCTAGGAGCGGTGTAGTTTTCCTGATATAAGCAGAGCAAAAAAATTTAAATATAGAAATAGTGGATAAAAGGGGTCGAAAAAAAAAGCTTTCTACAAAGAAAAAAGGAGACTTACGACCAAAAATTGTTCCAAAATGCTACCATTTAAATTATTCAAGGTAGATTCAGAAGCTATTAGAGGGATCGCCAAAGCGCCACTATATCCCGCTGAGTGAATAGCCTCCAAAAGCAAAGCTTGTGGATTGCTAGAAGCTTCAACTATCTCCGCCTTCAATTTACTCACCTAAGATTACAACGAAGGAATCAACTAAAGCACAATACCACAAGTTTTGAGCTAAAAAAGAGGTCACAGTGATATATGATACCTGTTCATTAACTTCCCAATCAAGGAAAACTGCATTTCTCACACTATCAATGAGCAACTCAACCATTTGTGGCACATATGTTTTCAAAGCATCGCAAGTATATCCCATCTGTTCACGAGAAGCTGAGGCACTCACATTTCCGCCTATAGCTTCTACTTCTCGCACAATGCGCAGATGGCTCCTGTTAGTTGTGCTCTTGAAGGCCATCCGTTCCAACAGCTGTGTAGCCCCAAAAGAATCTGGTGTTTCATATATTGAGCCAGAGTCGACGTACAGCCCTATTGAAGCAGCTGGGTTCTAATCAAACATAAAAAAGTTAATAAGACTGATAATTAATAAAGATGACTCATAAAGACAATTAAACAAGATAAAAAAAGTCGTACTGGTGATGTTTCTGAAGCAATTTTGACTCCATTTGGAAGAGTTGTGATCCTTGTCTTTCCTGGCTCAACATAATCAGGCAGAGGGGGAGGAAGTCTAACGCCAGGAAGCGGAAAATCTAGGGAAGGAACCTGGCTAGATTTTGCACCAGTAAGCCAGCTAAAGAAACCACCTGATGATCTTTTAGCAACGCTTGTGCTGGCAAATCTCTCAGCAGAGGCAAACATGTTGGTCCTCGGTACATGTTGCTGAACTTACAGAAAAGAGAAGATGTATTAATCCGCCATTATCAGCATTAATAGTACTCTTACAAAACTTCTCAAGAATTAACAGCACAAAATCTCATGCTAGGCTATGAACTGGTCCCCTGCTAATATATTGCACATGCAGAGCTAAGACTACCCTAATGGCATATTTATGAGTAGCTGATACTTGTGACACTAAATTAGTATAAAAATAATATTTTGCAAAGAAATCGGATAAATTTGGGCCCAAAACGCTCATTCCTAACAAAACATAAACATTTGTATGGACTGCTCAGCAATCATAGAGAATAAAGAATTCAAACAACATTTGAGACTTGGCATTCGGAACTACACTAAACAGCAGAAAGTCACCGAAATATTTTAAGCATGGCAATTTCGTAAAAGATAAACAAATAAAAACAAAAAACTCCAAATGTTTACATCCAAGTTGAGGTTTCCATATGTTGTATCATCATCAATGTTAAAAAAGTTAATGAATACACGTGTAAGTATTATTTATAGAATACAAAAAGTATAGGGAGTTTTAGGATTTTTTTTTTATTAGATACAAAATACAATATAATTGATCTCAAATATTTAAATGTGTTAAAAATAAAAATAATAATTTTCACAAGTTTAAATTTAGACAAATAGACATACACATACGATTTAGTTTTTCCATCCTGTGGCATAGTGAAAGGTTCAACATCAAAATAAGACTGATGAAAAATAGTATAAAAAAGTTAACACAAAAAAATGGAAAAAGTAATATATGAATTTATAACTTCCTTTTAAATACAAGTATTACATTCTTGCGTAGGTAAATTAGAATTTTACGGCTACAAAGTTTGTACAATTAAAAGCATACATGGAAAAGAAAAATAATAAAATTGAACTAATAATTGCATCTAATAATAGGTGAAATATGCAGAAACTCAAGATAAAAATGTGAAGCATTCCTATATGTAGAAATAGTAAAGCATTAGCCTTAGATGCTTCAGCCAAGCAAGAATCAAGAGCTTTATAATTGAAAGCATAAACCTCAAATAAACTAAGCTTCCAGCATACTGCTTTAAAACATTTACAAAACATTTGGTTTAAATATGAAATACGAGTTGTAAGGAGTCTCAATGATTATTACACTTAAGAGCAGCAATAAGGCAAATAATACTACCAACAAACAAAGTTGTGCGTGAAAACATTTGATCTAAATTCTCAGGATGCAGAGCGAACTGAAGGCTTATCCTGAAACCAATAAATGGCATATGTAAAGCCTTATTAACTACATGTAGGAACTTGTTGATCATAAAAGACAGAATTTAAGTCAGCTCATAATTTAACAATTACTTTCAGAGTATTTGAACACCTGACAACTCAAACAATGGCCAGCCTAGAAAGACAAAAGAAAATCAGAAGAAACCACTGCGGTAAACAACAAAACTCCTCAAACTATCGAAACTTTAAAAAAGATTATTTTGGCAACTTTAAATGCAATGTAGGATGCATGGGTTGTCATCATTAGCATCAACATTATTAGGCTTTTGCAGCTATTTTAGGTCGTGTTTATGAATCCTCCTGTCAGGTCAATTATATTTAGTTCTGCCTAAGAAGTGAAGCATATTCTTGGCAAATCATTTTCAACAACTTCTATCCACAGCATCTTAGGAATACCCATTTTCTTTACTAATGTAGCGCTAGTTTTATCCACCCATCTAAAAAGTGCACAAGCTATCCTTTATATATAATCAAATCACTCAAGTTTATTTTCAATCATATCTTCAATAGATGTCACTCCAACCACTTAAGCAATATAATTGTTATTGTATTTATCCTTGTTGAAATTCAGAATAATGTGGAATATTTTCATTGATAAGAAATGGGGTAAAAATAACCCTTACATGAATTATAGAACAAGAAACACAATAAAAAAGAAATAACAGGAAAGGAAAGATATAACATCTAACATTTCCAATTAATCAATCCATATTAATTATTAGGAGATAAAGGGAACGGCATAAAAAAGTAAAGCCTAAACAAGGAAATGAAATAAATCTAATCCAAGAAAATAAATCTAAAATAGGAAATGAAATAAAGTTAGATTAGAAAAAAAAAAATCTAATTTTCATAACTTCATTCAAGAATAAATTATTTCTAATATTACTTCTAACACTCCCCCTTAACTTGAAACATGGTTGAAAATCATGTTCAATTTGAATTTGAGAACATGAAACAATGGGCAAAGAAGTTCCTGTAAAGGTGAACTTGAAATCTTTTTCCCATATTGCAGTAGCACTAACTTCAGTTCCTACAATGTTTGTAGGTAGACGAAAGGCTCCTACAGGTAATGTTGCAGGGGAGTTTGCGGGAAAGTAGACAACCTGCAGGAAAAACTAACTTTTAGTTTACTGTGGTTGTCTTTGACTACGGTTCCTGCAGTGTATGTAGGTAAGCAGAAGTCTCATATATGTAATGCTACAGGAGAGTTTGCAGAAAATGACAGCCTACAAAAAAAAACTAGTTTCTAGTTGACTGCGGTTATCTTTGGCTGCAGTTCTTACAGAGTCTGTAGGTAGGTGGAAGGCTCCTACAGGTAAGGCGGCAGGGGAGTTTGCAGGAATTAGACAGCCAATAGAAAAAGCTGTAGAGAATGGTCTGTAGAAAAAAAAAAAAGCTTCAGAAGTAGGCCTTGTTGCAGTAAAAGGCGCTGGAAAAGGGACATACAGAAAAAAAAATCGGAGGAAGACCTTCTGCAGGAAAGGCTCTGGAGGAGGATTTATTGTAGGAATGATTCCGGAGAAAGATCTAATGCAGGAAAAATTCCGGAGAAAGACCTAATGCAGGAAAAATTCCAAAGAAAGACCTAATGAAGGAAAATGCTCTGAAGAAGGGCCTGCTGCAGGAAGAATTTCAGCGTAGGACCTGCTGCAAGAAAAGCTTTTGATGGTCTGATATAGATAAAAATTCTGAAGGGGGGCCTGCTGGAGAGAAAAAGCTCCAGAGGAAGAGGCTCTGCACCTAGGAGGGCACGTAACAGGATACTTTCGGCTACATAGAGTTCTCCTAGCAAAGGAAAAACAGAGAAGGACCTACCTGGAGTTTCTGGGCAGTAGGGAAGAAACAATGAAGAAGGTTATATAGGTCGACTCCTGGAATTCCATTCAAAGATACATCCAGTCTCGCCTTTGTAATAAACTTTCTAAGTCATTTTGAAAGCAAACCAAAGATGAAATCCTCTATAACAAGTTTCTCTCTTTTTCACAATCCATGTATGTGAAATGGCGAAAGAGGCCACAAAGGCGACTGTAGGAATTTGTGGCCGGCAGGAATTTGAGGCTCAGAGGAAGCTGTCGATAAGTCTACAAGGAAGTTTTCCAGCTGGCGGAGATGATTTCTGGTTGCTAGGGACCTGCAAGGAAGAGTTCCAATTGCTTGAAATCTGCATAGGCAGTATCACATATCTGATCCTTGAACCCACGAGATAGCATTTCATTCGCCTCATCCAAAACAAACATTTTGATGAAGTCATGAAGAAGAGATTGCCACCTTAACATATCAAACACGCGGCCAGGAGTGCCAACAACCACATGAACACTGCTAGAAAGTGTTTGTTGATCCTCCCTAACGTTTGCCCCTCCCACACAAGCATGAACCTTCACACCGGGTAATCACCAAGTGCTTACGTAACTTTTTTGATCTGTTGAGCCAATTCCCTCATAGGAGCAAGAACCAAAGCCTAGCATTCAACTAAACCATAATCAAGCTATAGCAAAATTCCAAAACAATAAGTTGTTTTCTTTCCCATCTCAGATTGTGCCTGTTGAATAACATCCAAACCTTGCATAAAGGAATAATTCCTCTTTGTTGAATAGAAGAAGTTTTTTCAAACTTGTAACCATAAATGCCTCACAGAAGATGTTCCAGAAGGCCCATGGAATCAAAGCTTTCATAAACCTCGTCATAGGTTGTAAAGAAGTATTGTACATCACCCGTAAGCAGCTCATTCAGTTTTGTGTTGTATTGTTGACCATCAAATTGAAACTCTTCTAGTGCAAGTCCAGCCATTTTCTGCTTGTGAGAAGACAGATGAGAAAGAGAGAAAATTTCTCGTCACTATTTGCTGCGACCGGATGAGAAGGCAACTGACTATGGACTAGCAGGTGAAGTTTGGAAGGAAACAGCTGCTGGAAGGACCAGCGGCTGAAACTTTAGAAACCCAACTGAAGGGAANCTGAAACTTCAGAAATCCGACTGAAGGAAAGCTTGCAAGGAGGCTGACAGCTGAACACCAAAAGAAAAACCTACAAGGAGTGTCGGCGAGAAAAGAAAAAAACTGCAAGGAAGATGTCGGTGGCTAGGTAGATGCCTCAGCAGCAGCTAAGGTTCGATCCTAGGAAGGGCAGCACGGCAAAGATTGTCGGTTGCAGAGAATTGGAAGTTTTAGGCGGTAGGAGACTAGGTCTTTTTTCAGACTCTGACACCATGTTAAAATTCAGAATAATGTGTAATATTTTTATTGATATGAAATGGGTATAAATAATCTTTACATGAATCCTATGATAGGAAGACAATAAAAAAGAAATCACAGGAAAGAAAAGATATAACACATAATATCTCTAATTAATCAATCCATATTATATATTTGGAGGTAAAGAAAACAAAATAAAATAGGAAAACCTAAAATAAGTAAGGAAATAAATCCAATTCAAGAAAATAAATCTATATTAGGAAAAGAAATTAAGTTATATTAGGAAATAAATCCAATCCTCATAATTTCTAACAATAATAAATTGTTTCCTAATACTATTAGTATGTCCATCATGTTTACTCAACTATGAACAATTTTAAATGCCCACTACTCAAATCAATGCATAATAAATGGCCTGATTACAATATCACAAAGTTTATCTTTTAAGTTTCATGAAATCCTACGATCGCATAGTACTCCAAAATCCTCCGGCATTTCACCTGAAGAACCTGGTAAAACTTTTTTTTCTTTATCAAAAAAGAAAGCTAAATTCAAAGCTAAAAAAATACAAGGTTGTCACCCCTAAATTTGACTTAAGATACTTGCAGTTGAGTTAGAAAACACTTTTTCATCAAAATAGGAGGTATTCATAATGCACCTCATGCACTAGGTCTTCATGGTATATGGGCCCCAATAATTCTATTATCTTATATTGTTTCAACAATCAACTGCTCATTCATATAACTTCACATATTATAATACAAGACGACCTACGATGTAGGAGAACCTAACCATGAATCTAAACAGGTAGTGTAAATATACATTTTATGAATTTATGGTTTCTTCCACTTTGTAAGTTTCCTTTTACACAATATTTTTAGAGAATGTGTGTGTGGTTTTAATGTTATAGAAGCTAATATAATTAAAAACCAATGAATAATCTCTAAAGAATGTTCTAAAATAGTCAAATTCAAGATAGTAACATACTAATATTACATAGAAAGTAATAAGAACCTTTGTTATAATGGCTGTAAATCAAGTTAAATATTTTTAAACTATAAGTGAAGTTACCAATGGGAGACTCAAAACTTTGTCACAGACACCAGTGATCAAATCCATGCTTAACCCAAAAGTTTAAAGCTATGGGTGTCAACCTCTTGGTATTTATACGCAATATACTTTTTAAACTATGTGATGCAGGATTAAATCCAAAGCCTCGTGCATCAACGTATGCTATAAACATTACTCTGGCATTTTGATTTTTTTATGCGGCTTTTTTAAGTAAATTACACATTACAATTTATTTCTTATAAGTTGTGCTTCTTATCATGGGTAGGATACATATGACTAGGGGTGCAATTAAGTCAAGCTATCTCATGAGTCAGCTCATAATCAACTCGATTAATAGCTTGCAAGCCAAATTTGAGCAAACCACAACTCAACTCGTTAGCTTATGAATTTGCGTGTTTAAAAACATCTAATATAAAATAAACTTTAAATATATTAGGATTTAAGGATTTAAACACAAAATTATTAAAAATATTTAAAATTCATAACTGAAATGATTTTTTTATTATCACTCATATAATTATTTATTCTTTCTATTATTTTATTACAACAATAGCTAGATGCAAAATTATTCTCTCTTCCATAATAAATGAACCGGTTCATCCGCTAGCTTGAATTCGTGGATTTTAGCTTAAGCTCTAGCTTAAATTAGATTAATTAATCAAGCTCAAGTCAGGTTTGCTCAAGCTCGGCTTGACCGCTTACACCCCTACATAAGATTTCCCAATTCTATCATTGTAAAGCTTGCAACAATAAGGTAAAAATAAATTACAAGTTTTGTATGCAAACATGTACATGAAACATCAACAAAACCATATCATAGGACACTTAAGAAGAAAACAGTTAAATAGCGCCAAAAAAAAAATTATCAAAAATAACATTTTATGTCGTTGTACCATACAACAGTGTATTTTATTGTGTTAACAAATTATGATAATATGTTGTGACATAAATGGACATAAAACAACAGTAAATCGTGAGACCACACGAAATGCTCACGTCTTACAGATATAAAGTCTCAGATTTGTAGCCCATTGAATCAAATCTCAAAATTAAAACTCTATTATAGTTATCAATAACTCCCCTTGTTTGTCCCTTCACGTAGTCTAAGAATATTCTCAATTTTCAAAATTCGATTGCCCAAATTTTAAAGGTTGGACATCATGGCATCAAACAATTCCAAAACCAACAATTCAATATCTAATCACCCTACTAATGCATCTAATGTCCTGGTAAAGGAACTAAAAAGATAAAACTAAAAGCATGAAATATAATCTCAATATTCCCTGCCCCCTGTTATAATTAAAATCAATGAAATTCTCCAAAAAAATGTCTAAAATATTCAAATTCAAAACGTGATAAAGTTGGTAGAAACATACTAACACTATATAAGTGAGGAGCAGCCACCTTTTTTAGCAAGGTCATAAATCAAGGTAACCACTTTTCAAACTATAAGGGAGTAAACTAAAAGGGGACCCAAAGTTTGGTCAAATATGGCACTGATAAAACTCCAACTTCAACCCAAAAGTTTAGGACTATGGGTGAGCATCAACCTCTTGGTATTTGTATGCCAATACATTTTTAACCTTTTAATGTGGGACTAAACTCAAAGTTTTATGTACCTAAACATAAGCTATAAGCATTACTCCAATATTTTAATCTTCTTTGCAGTTTTAGAAGTAACTTGCACATTAAAATTCTTTTCCTGGAAGTTTTACTTGTTAGCATAGATACATTGAGCATTCCAGACTTTTATCATTGTAAAGCCTGCAAAAATGGGTAATAATATCATACAAGCAGTTTACAAGAAGCTTGGAGATGAAACATCAACGAAACTTGATCATATGAAGATTAAGAATAAAACTGGTCAACTGTATCCAAGAAAGTTTATCAGAGTAACACTTTGTGTCCTTGTACCCGATAGCATGATTTTTCATATGTTAACAAATTAGAATAATATCTTAAAATATAAACACAAGAAAACACAATGAATCTTTGATATCATAGAAAGTGCCCAAATCTCCCTCATATAAGCTCTATGAATTGCAGTCCATTGAAACAGACTGCAAAATTTGAAGTTCTCTANTGACAGTGTTTACCACTTATAGACAAAGTCGAATAAAATCTATTAAAGATGTAAGACCTACCCTAGGTTGTCAACTGGAGATGCTCAACAACATTAATCTATTATGGATCAAAAAATCTTGAGCTACCTAGGCTGTTAGTTAAAACTTCTGTTTGAAGAATATAGCTTGTTTTAGACGATGTCAAATTGAGTCCCACTAAGGCTGATTAAAGCCAAAATGAGGTATCAAAGATGTTTTGTATTTATCAAGTTTAAGGTTTAGGTTGAGATGAACCATAATTTTTTTAAAATATGATTGTGATCATATTCAAGAATAATTTTCAATAACTTTTCTATTATTGCTTTGAATATATTATCCCCAGGTGGGGCCAATAATCACACGGCATGTAAGGTACCCCATGTATTGAATATTGCGAACATTAACTTTTGTATCATGTTGAGAAGGAACTTTGATTTGATAAGGGCGGTGTTAAGAGAGCAATTTCTAGCAGAACATCTTCAATCACTGGTTGATCTTGTTGTTATGTTAATATGCTATCATGAGAATCCTCTTGAAGTTGTAGCGAAAGCTACCCCTCAATTGGGAATTTTCTCTCATTAACTTATTGTTTAAATGAACAACAGAAAGACTACTTCACCACAATCATGCACATTATACTGACATGAATGACTTTTTGAGACTGTTGTGAAGGTTGTCCCTCGCCAAAAATTAGATTATCATATACTTGATGCGTAGAAAAGATGTTGGAAGATGATTACTCCTTCATTGGATAATGCTTCAAACTACTTTGATGAATCCCAGAGGGGTTAGAGGAGTTTTTGAAAAACCTTCGATTTGTGATGAATTGCCCCACAAATAGTTTAGGAAGCTTATAAAATGCATGAGTGATCCACTTGAGATTAAATAAAACCAAGTATGTGCTTGTCTTTTAAAAGTAGCAGAATGGAGTGCATCAAAAGCTCATTATTTGTAACGATCAATATGTTCATATGGGTCATATATCCCATCATATAAACAATATATAGAACTTAGAAGGTTAAACCTTGTTGGAATATGGTGTTGAAAGATGATCTCATCCATAGGTGATGACTCTTAAGAGCTACGCCAAAAAAAGAAATAACTTTTATCCTTTAAAAGTTCTTCATATACTAGATTTTATAACTCATCACTAATTACGTGAGATCAAGCTAAATTCTCCCGCACATGTTGCCCGTTTGCTACTAGACTTAGTTATGTACGATAGATGTGTAGAGCTAGCAGTATCTATAAGGTCAACTCCCTGAGGAGAAAATTAAGTGTATAGAGGGAATGTTAACTATGTAACTCTAATAGACGGATTTTGAGGTAGCTGCACCTCTTTAGTATACGCTTCCTTCAGTTGTCGGGTCTTCTACAAAATTCAAAAAATCTCATTTTGAGACTCCTCCATTCATCCTACATGTTATTTAAGTGGTGCAAAGAAAGTTCTTTCACTAATTGGGTGATGTATATTATTGAGAAATAAAGTAGAGGCTTGGCATCCCAAACTTCAATGACATATTGAATAATGTCGAGTATTAGAGCAAGAAGTGCATATACTTCATTTGTTAGTCATTGAAGAAGTGCAAACTTTTATAAATCAAACTTTGTTTCCCACAGATCGCAAGTGCGATAGTAAATTAGCGGTGATAGAATAATAATTTAATATACCAATATGGTACAAAGATCCATAAAACACACACACACACACACACACACACACACACACACACATATATATATATATATATATGAGTAATCTAATACACCGAAAATATATGCAATGTATTTTGATGTTTTCTTGAAGATTGTTGATTTTTAGGACTTAAAAAAAACAAAAATAATGAAATTTGGAGTCAAAATGACGTTTTTGAAGAAGAACTCGGCGCTGACCGCGCAAAGGGTAGCGCCGATTGCACAGAACAACAGAACAGATGGTGACTTTACTCAGTGCCGACAGAGCCCAGAGGCAGCGCCCAGAGGCGGTTCAGCCCCGACTCTAGAAGGTTCGATGTATTTGGACGATTTTTGAAGAGTTTTTTGAGGCACCTCTTGGAGAACCGACCTTGGGCTTTATTTGGGACCGAAATCCATCAGGAAATTGACTCCTTTTCGCTCCACAACGTTCCATCATGCTCCATTTTTGCCATTCTTCATAATTCATCTTCATTCCACCATCATATTGGAGTCCATTAGTGATTTTTTCTTTCATAGTTTAGAGTTTGTGTGGTGAGATTTAGTGTGAAACTTTCTGTAAGAGTGTTGGAGAAGGAGAAAAGTGAGAAATCTTCTTCCTACATTTCTAAGGAAAGACTACATGAGATTTACTTTGAGAAAGAGTTTTAGATAAGTTTTGTTTGTTTATTAGTGTTGTATGAACTTTCTTTTATATATATGAAATTTGTGTTTTGTTGTGTCTTTCTCATGAAGTCTGAGTAGTTCCCTCTATCTTTCTCTCTACTTTGAGATATGTTGAAATAAAGAGATAACAAAGATGTGCCATTATTAAAATATAAAATAAATTGTGATGATTTTTCAACTCCGAACTTAGTTTACTTTTTCATCTGACTAATTGAATTGTTAAAATATGTTGTAAAACATATGATCCGGGAAATGGAGTATGAGTTCTACAACAGAGTGAGGATCACATTTGATTTCATGAAGGAGAAATTTGTTCATGAAATTAAGTGCAAATAAATAAGAAAATATTCTTTGTTGGGTGTAGAATTGGAAAATCTTTAGGGTGACAGACTAAAATCCCCAATTTGGTATTAGTGTTTAAAAACTAAAGTAAGAGTTATCCTTTAGGTGAAGGGAAGTGGAAGCTCTAGAATGGGAGCTGATATCCTCCTAGCCTAACCACATATTTAGGGACTAAATCTAGGATTAGCCAATGATTTTCTATGCACCGAATCAGGGTAGAGAATTATAATTGCTCATATTTGGCACAATACATATTATAAACATTTATCTAATCTCATTTCACCAAAACCTCATTGTAGTGGGAAGGATGATTTTTTACATAAAAAATCTTCATTACATAAACATAGTTAGTAGATTAATAATTACTTTTTAAACTTTGCATTTTTGTTTTGCTAATAGTTAAGTATTTTAGTTTTGATAACATCTCAACATTTGAAATTAGTAATAGTGATTTCGTTTGATTTTCTATAAATTTCCTAGTAAAACTTATCAGTGCTAGTTTACACATCTAATTTACACATTCCCTGTGAGATCGATATTTGGGGTTTAAATAGAAAGTCATTTATTACTTGATAACAATACGTATACTTGTGTATAATCTCATTATTAACTGCATATAATTATATAAAATTTACACAACTTACTTTTCATATAAGGATCAAGTTTTTGGTGTTGTAGTTGTGTCAACTTCATAAATCCTTCTATATAAAAATCAAGATCATAATCCCAAGAATTTTTTATGTTGAAAACCTTGACAAAGGAAAAACACACACAGCGTAGCCCAATTAAAGTAGTGTGTCATGTGATAGTAGGTATACAGGTCTACACTTGTCTTAAATTAGGAAAAAGGAAATATAAAATGAAAATCATAAATGTATAACAATAATTTATTGATAATAGTCATAATCATATTATAGTTTTGGTGATTAAAGCAATAACAGATCGCAAAGACTGTAGTTCATTGCTACAAAGGCAACAATCAACCATAAATATTGTAGATGGTGACTATAATAGCATCAACATATTGTAGAGGTTGTTGTTTAAAGACATAGTAGTAGTTGACCACATGTGTTGTATTTGATAGCTTCAGGAGTGTCAGTTGGCCACAATGAGATTACTAGAGGGTTGTAATGATAGCATTTGGTCACGTAGGCCGTAGTGGATAGCTATAATAAAAGTGCATTGTTGGAAACCGAAGTAGCAATTAGTCATGTAGGATACAGGTGACCGGTATGGCATAGTGGGAAGCTACAATTGCATCGGTTAGCTACCAAGGCTTTAGTTTGAAGCTGCATTAGCAATGATCCACATACATTATAGTTGCATGTAGGTCGTAATGGGAGCAGCAATAACATCAGTTTGTCGTGGAGGATCCAGTTGGTTCTATAGCGGTAGGTGGTTGCAACAAAGACATCACTTGAAATAAGAAAAGAGCCTCAGAAGTTTGGAGAAAGTTGTCGCTTTCTAAATATGACGGTTATAAGCAGTTAATGTAGGAAGCTATAGTTGGATCTCTTATATGACATTATTCATTATCTTATATTGGGAAGATGTCGTTACACTATATTTGAGATGATCATAACACCGTATTCGAGATGCATTATTACATGGTATTTGAGGTGCATTGTTGCACGTTATTTTTGGTGTGTCATTACACCTCACGTTATTTTTGGTGTGTCATTACACCTTATTCGGGGAGCTTCGTTGCACCACGAGGTTTATCGNTTACACTATATTTGAGATGATCATAACACCGTATTCGAGATGCATTATTACATGGTATTTGAGGTGCATTGTAACACGTTATTTTTGGTGTGTCATTACACCTTATTCGGGGAGCTTCGTTGCACCACGGGGTTTACCAATAGAGGCAAGTAGGGGGTGTCTAGCGGCGGTAGTCCATGACAACCGGAGAGCGGTGATCAATTGTGGTTGACGATTAAGAATAACAAAAGTTATGGTCAGATATTCAAATCCAGGACAACTCTCGGATTTCATTCCCTCTCCTCGTTTTCCATGTCTCGGTCTCTGACGCCAGCCCTCCACATCCCAACCCCCTGTCCTGCCCGCATGAAGGAAGCGAGACTNGTCAGATATTCAAATCCAGGACAACTCTCGGATTTCATTCCCTCTCCTCGTTTTCCATGTCTCGGTCTCTGATGCCAGCCCTCCGCATCCCAACCCNAACAAGTTGGCTCATGAGTCAAATCGAATTCGTTGACTTAAGCTCGAGCTCGAATTGATAAATTAATCAAGCCTTGAATAAAATATTATGTGCATATGAGATAGGTGCAAATATGTTCAAATTTAGTGATAGTCACCACAATACGACCCCAATAATATCAATTCAAGCATGTGGACTCAGCACATAATATTCGCTCTGATTCAACATGGTCACCATATAGCGCAAAATAATTTACATATATGATATACATATTAATATTTTTTTAAGGTTCATTTACATACATACCACCCAATTATTATCCATTCACCTATTTAACACATTATTTTTTTTTCACATTTGGACCATCCAAACTTTTGATATTTACTGCGTGCTAGAAAATTCAAGGCGGTAAAGTAATTATTTAACATCCCAACGTTATATGAAATCAAGCACGCACACACGTACACGCACACAAATTATGAACAAAAAGCAAGACAAAAACTCGTTAAAGTAGTCTACTATATGATTGTAAGCATGTAGATCAATTTTTTATCTAAATTAGGAACGTAGGAACTTCAAAGTTAATAATCATAATTGTACAACAATAGTTCGGTGATGATAGTCGCAATCGGGTTAAAGTTATTGGTGATAATAGCGAAGGGAGCACAAAGGTTGTAATTGATTGCTAAAAAGACAATGATCGTAAAATATCTTTTGTAATTGATAGCGAGGATATTTTTTGTGCTTTAAAATATCGATGCCTGGGGTATCATGACCTCCTTAAAACTAAATGATATACCATAATCCTAAAGATGTGAAACCAACACTTACCAAAGACGAGTCGATCCTTCCCTCAATAACATAGAGACCAAATTTACGGAGATCAAATATCTCCTTAGTAAGAACAAAAGGGTGTATAATACCACTGCAATGCAAATATTATTATTAGAAAATCAATTAGCAAAGCTTTTGTCTGAATTATCCTGCATAGATGTTGACATCGAGGACGCGCTTCAAAAGAGGAGAAGCTGAAAATGATTTGTAAAGCACATCCCCGAACAGGGAGGAAAACCTCGACATAGATTAATATTTTGTGTCTTTATGTTTATATTGATGGTTTCTCCTTAACACTTTTGTGATATTGTGTCTGTATTTGTAGCTCTTCTTACGTTTGATGAAGTTTATACATATGTCAGTGAATTGGTTTATGCAACTCTTTATCTACTTGATGTTGCTCTGTACACCTTATGATATTGCAAATCCTTGACCTCATATTACACTTGTCAAGTGTTACTTCATTATTTATATTATAGTGAAATCTTGGATTATAAATTATGTAGCAAGTTGAGAATTAACGAAATTTTTTTAAAGTTATTCAAACAGTGTTAAATTGTCTCGAGTTTCATTACCGGAGATGAAAAATCTCCCTAGTTAGGTATAGACAACTTATCCTAGGTTGTTAATCAGGGAACCTGCCCGACGATCATAACTTATAATGGGCAAAATCAAATAAAATTCACGAAGGATGTAAAACATGTTCTAGGTTGTATAGTCGGAGATGTTCGACGGCATTAACATGATATGAACAAAGTTGAATGAAATTTACCAAAGATGTACAACCCATTCTAGATTGTTTAGTTAGATATGCTTGATGATGTTATCCTATTATGGAAAATTTCAAATGAAATGCACCAAGGAAGTAAGACCTATCCAATGTTGTTTGGCTATATATATTCGACGACATTAACTTGTCATGGACAAAGTCTAATGAAAGCTATCAATGATGTAAGACATGTTCTGAGTTGTCTAGTCTAATAAGTTTGATGGTGTTAACCTGTCATGAACAAAGTCTAATGAAATCAACCAATGATGTCAGACTCATCCTAGGATATAGTGTCTGAGATGCTCGATAGTGTTAACATGTTATGAACAAAGTTGAATGAAATTCACCAAGAACATAAGGCATGTTATAGATTGTGTAGCTAACGAAGTTAGATAGCGATAAATTGTTTTAGATAAAGTAAAATAAAATCCACTAATGATATAACAGTTGTTCTGAGTTGTATAGTTAAAGATGCTTGACAGCTTTTACCTCTTATAGACAAAGTCGAATAAAATATACTAAAGATGTAAGACCTATCCTAGGTTGTCTAGCTGAAGATGCTCAATAACATTAGTTATTATGGATCAAAAAATCCTGATCTATCCTAGGCTGTTAGTTAAAACTTCTGTTTGAAGAATGTAGCATGTTCAAGAAGATCTCGAATTGAGTCCCACTAAGGTTGATTAAAGCCAAAATGAGGTATCAAAGATGTTTTCTATTTATCAAGTTTAAGGTATAAGTCGAGATGAACCACAATTTTTTTTTAAATATAATTGTAATCATATTCAAGAATAATTTGTAGCAACTTTTCTATTATTGCTTTGAATTTATTATCCCCCAGTAGGGGCATTAATCACACGTCATGTAAGGTAGCCCATGTATTGAATATTGTGAACATTAAATTCTTGATCATGTTTAGAAAGAACTTTAATCTGATAAGCGGGGCGTTGAGAGAGTGATTTTTAGCGGAACATCTTCAATCACTGGTTGATCTTGTTGTTATGTTAATATGTTATCGTGAGCATCCTCTTGAAGTTGTAGTGAAAGCTGCCCCTCAGTCGAGAATTTTCTCTAATAGACTTGTTGTTTGAATGAACAACAGAAGAACTACTTCACCACAATCATGCCTAGGACACTGACATGAATGACTTTTTGAGACTGTAGTGAAGGTTGTCCCTAGCCAAAAATTAGATTATCATATACTTGATGTCTAGGAAAGATGCTAGAAGATGATTACCCCTTCATTGGATAATGCTTCAAACAACTTTGATGAATTCTAGAGGGTTTAGAGGAGTCTTTGAAAAATCTTTGATTTGATATTAATTGCCCCACAAATAGCTTAGCAAGCTTAGAAAAAGCATGAGTGATTCACTTTAGATTAAATAAAACCAAGTATGTGCTTGTTTTTTAAAAGTAGCATAATGGAGTGCATCAAATGCTCATTGTGTATAACGATCAATATGTTCATATTCCCATCATATGAAACAATACTTAGAAGGTTGAACCATGGTTGAATATGGTGTTGAAAGATGATCTCATCCACAGGTGATGACTCTTAAGAGCTGCGCCAAAAAAAAAATAACTTGTATCCTTTAAAAGCTCTTCATATAATAGATTTTTATAACTCATCACTAATTACGTGAGATCAAGCTAAATTCTTCGCACATGTTGCGAGTTTGCTGCTAGACTTGGCTATGTACGATAGATGTGTAGAGCTAGTAGTATCTAGAAGGTCAACTCCCTAAGGAGAAAATTAAGTGTATGGAGGGGATGTTAACTATGTAACTCTATTTGAGGGATTTTGAGGTAGCTGCACCTTTTTAGTATACGCTTCCTTCGGTTGTCGGGTCTTCTATAAAATTCAAAGAATCTCATTTTGATACTCCTCCATTTATCTTATATGTTATTTAAGTGGTGTAAAGAAAGCTCTTTCACTAATTGGGTGATGTGTATTATTGAGAAATAAAGTAAAAGGTTGGCATCCCAAACTTCAATGACATATCATATAATGTTGAGTATTAGAGCAAGAAGTGCATATACTTCATTTGTTAGTCATTGAAGAAATGTAAACTTCTATAAATCAAACTTTGTTTCCCACAGATGGCAAGTGTGAAAGTAAATTAGCAGTGATAGAATAGTAATTTAATATATCAATATGGTACAAAGATTCATAACACTATATATATATATATATATATATATATATATATATATATATATATATATATATATATATATATATATATATATATATAT
>JXCR01146802.1:24385-47110 GCA_002079205.1 Phalaenopsis hybrid cultivar | reverse complement strand
TATATATATATATATATATATATGTTGAAATCCCTAACAAAGGAAAAACACACATAGCTTAGCCCAATTAAAGTAGTCTACCATGTGATAGTACTTATACAGGTCTAATCTTCTCTTGAATTAGGAAAAAGGAAATATAAAATGAAAATCACAACTGTATAACAATAATTTAGTGATAATAGTCATAATCTTGTTATAGTTTTGATGATTAAAGCAATAACAGACCGCATAGACCGTAGTTCATTGCTACAAAGACAACAATCTGCCATAAATATTGTCGATGGTGGCTATAATGGCATCAACATACTGTAAAGGTTGTTGTTTAAAGACATAGTAGTAGTTGACCACATATGTTGTATTTGATAGCTTCAAGAGTATCAGTTGGCCACAATGACATTATTACAGGGTTGTAATGATAGCATTTGGTCATGTAAGCCGAAGTGGGTAGCTACAATAAAGTTCGCTAGCTATAAAGGCTATAGTTGGAAACTGTTAGCAATTAGTCATGTAGGTTGTAGGTGACCAGGTATGTCATAGTGGGAAGCTGCAATTGCAAAGATTAGCCACCAAGGCTTTAGTTTAAAGTTGCATTAGCAATGATCCACATAAATCATGGTTGCATGTAAGTCGTAATGGGAGCAGCAATAACATCAATTTGTCGTGGAGGATCTAGTTGGTTCTATAGCGGTAGGTGATTACGACAGAGACATCACTTGAATTAAGAAAAGAGCCTCAGAGGTTCGAAGAAAGTCGTCGCTTTCTAAATATGACAGTTTTAAGCAGTTAATGTAGGAAGCTATAGTTGTATCTTTTATATGACATTATTCATTATCTTATATTGAAGAGATGTCATTACACTATATTTGGGATGAACATAAAACCGTATTTAGGGTGCATTATTAAACTGTATTGGAGGTGCATTGTTGCACGGTATTTTGGGTGTGTCATTACACCTTATTCAAGGAGCTTCGCTGCACCACAAGGTTTACAGATAGAGGCAAGTAGGGGGTGTCTAGCGGCGGTAGTCCATGACGATTGGAGAGTGGTAATCCATTGTGGTTGACGATTAAGAATAATAGAAGTTATGGTCAGATATACAAATCCAACCCTCCGCATCCCAACCCCGCGCCCTCCCCACATGAAGGAAGTGAGACTCTATAGTGATAGCTTATGTGAGTGATATCTTCCGTAAATATTGCATGAATTCAGACCATTTCTTGAGAAGATCCAAAGTGATTCCTCTGATCAAATGATTTTTAATGAACATTTAAGTGCTTTCATGACATTGAAATTGAGTGATCTTAATCTAGTGAACTGACTATAAGCTCATCAATTTTGGAGTCAATTTAACCTTCCAAGTAATCACCCAAAAGCATTAAAAAAATACTTTTTAACTGCTTGATCTAGCATTGATTTGACTCAAATTTGATCAATTTTCATATTAATGGGTTTGTTTCATCAAGCCGGTCAGTTTGAATGTAAATTTATTGAAATCAAAGTTTTGAATGATTTTAAATTTGAATCAGAACAGTGCCAACCCCAAAAAACTATTTGATATTTGTGTTGATGCCTCAAGGTTCACGTCGAATGATAAATTTGTTGACCACGCATAAATATCAAATAAACTATTTAACTTTTAAAAAATGAAATACACACTTTCATGCATAAATAATGTGGCATGAATGTAAAAAATGCAAGTTTAAATGTTTGATATGTATATACATTTTATATTTACTTATATAACATCTACCGTTTTAAGACACATAAAAAACACTTGTAATAACTTATCTTGGTTTAAGATGATGTATATTTTAATGCACATATTTTGAGAAGATTCAGACATCATTGTGTTATATAAATACATATAAAAATTTTATAATTAGATATTAGATATGCAGTTATATAAAAATATTCTAATATTTATATTGTTGAGTCCAAAACTATTAGAGGAATATACCTAAGGAAAAGAGCGCTAGACAGAGAGAGAGAGAGAGAGAGAGAGCAATAACACAATATTGAGTAATAAAATTGTGTAACATTTATTCATGAAATAGACCACCTATTTATCCTATTTATCGGAAAATAACTAAATACAATTGCATATTGTACCACTACAGTACATAGGTACGACGGATGTATTTTAGACCATACATTAATTTGACCAATGGGGTCGTAAGTGTGGCCGACCATCCTTTTGGTCGAACATATATGAGTTTGTGGGTCCCTCATCCCCGTTGGTCACAAAGCTAGTGGCCATTAGGCCAAATGGATATTCAGTCATGAGGTTGCGTGTCGAAGTGCCGCTGGGCCTGACAACTACGCGCTGAAATCCAGGATCTCCGCCCCTGGAGCTTAGGGCCTCGTCACTTTTCCTAAGCTATCGAAGATGGTAGGTGATGGCTTCGTCCTATTGGATTTAATCGGTTGGGTTCTTGAAAGGTGATTTTCCCTTCATTGACTTGAGGCACACCACTCCTACGAAGTAAAGATTTGGTCGGTTGAGTAGGTGTTCTCGGTTCTATATTTGGTAAGGCCTGTGGGTCCGCTTTAACTCTCTTTTAGTTCGTGAGATATCTTTGTGATCCATGTTGGCACATTTTTTACGTGCACTTATGATGAATAAGAGTTGTGGAAGTCACAATGTGGGTTGATTAAGTGTGATGTAATCTCCTTTGACAAAGGACATTGACGAATTGATTGTGTGAAGAAGAGGAGTTCATGCACATGAAGAGAAGTAAATGTGTGTGTATCCGTTTGACCTAATGGCCATGCAGTTTGGTGACTATCCGGAATGAGGGACACACGACCTCATAGTTGTCCAACCAAAAGGTTGGCAGGCCACTATTTACAACCCCACAGGATGAATTGTTGTATGGGCTAAAAAACCCCCCGTCATACCAACATAATATTATGTAATTGAATATTTACCTTTTCGTATAAATAGGGGTCTATTTCATGAATAAATGTTACAGAATTTTACTGCTTATCACTATGTTATTGCTTTCTCTGTCTCTTTCGATCTCTAGTGCTCTATTCCTTCAGTGTGTTCCCCTATAGTTTTGGATTCAACATCCCAAGAGGTGTGGTGATTGTTAAGTCATGCCATCAACAAAAAGAGGAGCACAAAGATCCCAGAGAGAAGTGAGTGGTCAAAAAGTAGTAGAAAACATAGACCTCTCAGGAAATAACATTGAGGAACATATGCAGAGAAAAATGTAAAAGAAGAGGACCCAGATCATGGAACAAGCAATGGGTCAGATCGCTGAGGTCCTGAGCATCATCGTAGCCCTAGCTATAGACTAAGCCCTGCAAGAGCAGAATCAGCCTCAATAGGGGGCACCGACGCACAAATAAGAAGGTGAACCCCAGTCCTAAGGGAGCCGACGACTCCCAGTACTAAGAAAATGTGGGATCCATATAGGTGGAAAGGTAGTGCACAAGATAGACGAAGGCACCGTGATAGATAGAGAACACTTTCTCCCTCCAAATATGTGGAGTGGTGCCCCCATAAAAATTCAAACGACCAGCCTTGGAAGTCTAAATAAGGCGGTAAGACCACCCCAATGACCACATCGTTGCATTCAATTCGGTCGTATGCTTACTCAACAAATCAAAAGCATTCATGCATCATATGTTCTTCACCAGCTTGAGGTCTTCATCATTGAAGGGGTTCCACGGGCTTCCGCCCAGGAGCATAAGCAACTTTGTTGATTTCAAGAGGTTGTTCTTGGCAAAATTTGTAGCGTCCGAAGACCCAACAAGAGTGTTCAGTCTTCGCAGAAGATCAAGCAAAGTGAGTACGAGTCTCCTCGCATTCATTGCACATTTCCAGAGGGAAATTTTGGAGGTAAGAGATCTCAAAGTTGATGTGGTCATAGCCTCCTCGGAGCAAGCCTTGAGGTCTGAGAGATTTTACTATGACCTCAGTATTAATGAACCCGAGGACTTCACAAAGCTATTGCAGAGGGCCAATAAGCATTTGTTAATGGAGGAAAGCACCCCCAAGCGGGGATCTAAAGGCTGCCCTTCCCAGAAGAGAGCTCCCATCTGTGGCAAATCAAATAGAAGAGAGTAGCATAACCCACCCGTCTGACGTCATTTCGAAGAAAGCCAGTCCTCCCAAAATAGTGGAGGGACCAAGTGGTACCACTAGCACATTGGACAAACATGAAATTGAGACCCTCGGTCGACCTAATAATTTGAAAGGATGGTACAATATTACGAGCAGCCAAATAGAGATTACGAGGGTTTGCGAGATACTTCTCTGAGGGTATCAAATGGAGGAAATCATGGATGCCATCCAATACAAAGAATACTTATGGAGCCAACATCGATGAGAGCTAGAGGTTTCCTCCGAGACATAAGAAAGAATTGCAAATACCCTCAGGATCATGATCACGACACAGAGGAATGCAGACACTTCCATAACCTTATGAAGGAGTAAATCAAGGTAGGAAAGCTAAGGAGTTGATGGCCACGAGGCACTCGAGCCAAAGATAAGGGAAAGTGCCAGCTCTAGAGGCCCCACCTCGGCCCATCCAAACAAATTTCATCTATGTCGTAGGGATAATCCCATGAAAATTGTTTCTCCTTTTTTCCTCCTCCCTATATTTTTGTACTCTTTACATAAATAGTTTTTGATAAATTTTGCTTTCAACTTTTTTTTAAGTCTCCCACACAACGTCCCATTAAAAATGTGTATAAAATAAATTAGTGTCATACTAACAAAAAATCCAAAACTTGCATGTTAGGAAAACACTTAGGGAAATGGGGAAAAGATAAAAAAACAAACCAAAAACTTGGAGAAATGAAGAAAGCTAGCTGCAACGTCAAGATCGCTCAATTGAACACTAAATGAAGACAACCAACCGCAGTGCCAAGATCATTCAGCTGAGCACTAAATGAATATAGCCTGCAGCATCGCCAAGATTGGCCAAATAAGCATCAAATGAAAATAGCAAGCCACGGTGCCATGATCTCCCTGCTGAGCACTAAATGAAGAAAACCAACTGTGGCGCAAAGATTGCCCGACTCAGCACTAACTGAAGATAGCCAATCACTAAGATTGTCTGGTTGAACATCAAATGAAGACAACCAGCCGCGACGTTAAGATCGTCTTGCTGAACATGAAATGAATATAGTCAGCAGTGGCACCAAGATTGCTCATTTGAGCATTAAATGAAGACAACCAGCTGCAATGCCAAGCTCGCATGACTAAGCAACAAATGAAGAAACATAGTTGTGGCACCAAGATTGACTTGGAGATATGTTCACTACATCGCAGAAGAAATGGCAGAGGCCTCATGGGTGGCTAAGAAAGTCTGGGCTGATTTAAACAGAGTATAGGTCTATCCGTAATACCAGAGAAAAAGACAAACAAACCAACATAATCATACGATTGAGAGAACTATAAGGGCCGCACTCTACATTGGAGGTTTGACCCCCACGAAGAGCACTACCAGAGACTGGTAAGATAAACAAAAAATTTAGTAGCTTACATAGTTATGTAATTATGTGACTTATGTTTATTTAATCATATATACAGGCCAAAGAGCTTAACCGAGAGCCCTCCACTGCAGAGTGGTACTTCCTCATACCTCGGTGCCCGGGCACACAACAGTGGGTATCCGACCGCTTTCAGCTTGTCAATGTAAGTTAAACAGAATTAGTTTTCTATTCCTTTAGGGCTATTAATGTGCCAATTAATGTTTCAATTTTGTCATGTCGAGGAGTACGAGCAGCTCTGGGATAAAAAAGGGTGATGGCTCGCTAGACCTTGTCTTCCACCAGCAGTATGGGTACCTAGTCTACCACTGCTCAGTGTGATTTTGAATTGTAGACTCAAGCGTCGGGAGATAAGAAGGGGAGAGTGTATAACATGGGAGTAAAATGGATATCATTTGAGACTAAGTGCTCATTCAGCTGTGGGTGCCCTAGGCTCGTTACACGCTCAACTTGATGAGCTTGCCAGACTGGTTATAATGATGAATGAAGAGCTTCGACTGGTGCATGAAGACCAGCAGATGGTTGTAGATAATATAACACACATGACAGAGAGTTTCGATCGCCTGGGCAAGCGACAGGAGGATGAGGGGGAAGATTATAATTTTTTATTTGTTTGTTGGTGTTCCCCTGCATAGGGGCTGATTTTGTGTTTTTTTCATTTATGTTTAACTAAACTTTCAATTTTTGTAGTTGTGAACTATGAACTTTGAACACTTTATCTGTTTATTTTTAATTTAATTTTCAACCAATATTTAGATATTGTGGTAGTGACTTCTTTTATCAGTTTAATGATAAATAAATGTCATATTATGTTGCTTGTGTTTGTTCTGTGCATGTATGTAGAAATGGATATGTTATGTTTTTTATTTTTTTATTTTTTGCTTCTAGCAGTTTTTCGTCGGATTAGAGTCAAAATATTTCGACGCTAATATCTATAATAATTCGCTCGATATTTGACGGCACTCCGATGCAAATTAGCATCAATATTAGTAAACATTAATTTGTGTTGGATTGGATCGACGCTAATGCATCATTAATATAACATCAACCATTTTTCGACGAAATATGTTGCGACAGAATATGGAGAAGCTAATTCTGACGTAATTAAAATGAAACAAATGTCGACGCAAAATTAATTAGCAAACTCAATTTAACGTAACCATTAATTCAACGCTAATCCCGTTTAGTGTCGAAAATTTCTGGCGCTAAGCAGGCGTATTCTCATAGTGTCACGGATAAATGTTGCACAATTTTTTTATTCAATATTGGGCTACTGCTCTCTCTCTCTCTCTCTCCCTCTTTCTCTCTATAGAGCTCTATTCCTTAGGCGTGTTTCCTTATGAATTAAACATATACATTAGTGGAAGTGGAACTAATATTCAGAAAAATGGTGGTGAAAAAAAAAAGGGTTTCAATTTTTAAATTTTCTCTCTTATAATTTTTTTCTAAAATTTTATTAAAATGGCAATGAAGTTTCAAATGCAGTGTATAATATTAAATATTTTATTAAAAGTCTAGGAATAACGTATGACTTTCTCAACCACATTCAAATTCAATCACTATATTTAGGTAAACATCTTAATATTTTATGCTTTAAATCAAAATTATATTGAGTGTAGTGTTTTTAAATGGAGGGGTTTTAAACTTCCTAGTGCTTAATTGGAGAGCAAAATGAATCCCAAAATAAATTTTTGTGAGAATTTGGAACTTTTTTCCTCATTTTCAGCGTGCTATCAATTTCCTCGGAAGCATCATGTGACCATTGCATCGATGACCTTCTCAGCCTCATACCATCGTTCTAACATTGTTCTATCATAACCTGACAGCATCCTAGCCAATGGTAAACCCATGACGGCCAAACTTAATCTTTGCTTGAAGCGATTTTGTCATTCAATGAAGTTCTTTTGAAAGACTCGTTTTGCGGAATGAAGAATGTCCCTCTGTGGTTAAAAACGACAAAAAATTATCGTTCTTGCGAACATCTTTGAAAGGTGCTCGACAGGCGTTGCTTCACCGAACAAAAACTTTTGCAATTGAGGTTCAACTTCTCAAATGAAGCCTTATAAACTCCAATCTTCAAAATTGGTAGGCCTTGCACTCACGACCACACCTAAGACTTGTAACATAGAACATTGATTATTTACCAATATTGTATTGTTGATCAATGGTCCCTGGATCTACAACAAACCTCCACTTCAAACTGTCATGCCATGAACCTATAATCATAACTTACTAATATCACGCTTAAAAAGTCAAAATAATCCCATAAATTACCACCAAGTGCAAAAGAATGTTTAAAAGATGTTAAATTTAATTCATATTGTATTTAAAACACATGTAAAATTTAATGGTCATTTACATGCTTACTACCCAATTCTAATGTATTTACATATGTAACACATTAATATGAATAGCATGAATTGAAGAAATACTAGCAACATTAACAACAACAGGTACATTTTCTCCTTTAACATTGATAGAATTACCACTAGTTCCTACAAAAAACTCATTCAAATCTACTGGAAAAGAGGAAGCATGAATGGAAGGAGGAAAAAGGCCAACCCGGGACCTTACTTGTACTTCTTTGGACAAGCAAGCCATACATTTTGCTACTTTTACTTCTTTCTTTGAAATTAGGAAAAACAGGAGCAAGTTTGAATTTGGCGTTATTGGGACAATTCAAGTGTGAATGAGAAAAGGTGGAACAAATTTTACAATAACCTGGTTTCCATTCATAAATGATGGGAATATTCAAAGCTTGGCTATATGTAAGCTTAGAGCTCGTTGCAGTAAGATAATCAACTGCTAATGGTAACCTAACCTTGCTTGCAATTTTGGAAATTCACATTTCAGACTAACAAAATAATTAGAAGATTAAGGAATTTCCCATATAGAAACTACATCAAACTCTTCCTTAATAGGTTGAAAATCCGAAGATCTTTTTCTTGAATAGAAAGGGTCCACTATTTATGTACCAATGTCCTCCCTGTAAAACAAGTTTGAAATCTTCTACACAATTGAAGCTAACGAAGAAAAAACCCATTGAATGAGATAAAAGCTATACCTTTGAATTTTTATATTTTCTCGACGGATTGAAACAGATCATCTTAAAAAGAACACTTTTCCAACACATATCAAGCCATCTCAAGCTTCCAATGCTTCATATGAGAAGGAAACTTTGTATTCTGAATAAGAAGTATAGGGAAGAGCAAAGTTTGACGAACTCATAATGTTCTGCATCAGGACTCTCAATGTAATATTTTTTTTTTCACAAAGAGGGCTAGTACTAATAGAACAACCCTTCTCTTATAATTTAAACTTCATCTTACAAAGCAATTTTCAGGATTTAAATTCAAAATGAGTAAATTTTAAGTTAAATTCTCATTGTAGCCAAACAGAAATTAGATTTGCATAGAATTGGTAGCAATTAACGATGAGATAGTTGGTCGGCCCTGATGGTCCCACCTGTATTAATCGTGGCCGTTATCCTTCCGATTTTTTAGCTCAAGTATCCTCATCCATCCGATCATCAACACAANTGATGAAGTTCATGCAATATGGAGAGAGAAAGCTATCAGCGATGAAAACAATAGTGGCAAATGATCCAAAAATCTGAAGATATAGGTAAAAATCCTGTTTTTTTTTTTTTTTCATTTTGAAGTGAAGGTAAATTGTTTATTTTGTCCCCAGTTCTTGTTTGCTTGCAATTAATAAGGGGCATTGACATACATACGACACAATTCTTATGTATTCACATATCTAACACCTAAACTTTCATATTTGGTTTATAACACTTAATACTTTGACATCACATGAAAATACCATCATTATTAACTTTTTAAAAGCAAAACATTCCTTTTAAAGTATAGGTTTATGACATCAAAATACTATAAATATAAATATTAAACTTTAGGTGTTAGATATGAGAATTCTTGAGAATTTTGTGGTATATGTGTAAATTTCCCAGGTGATAATCTGTTCGAATACAGATAATGCTTTGTGGCATATTGCCTAGCATGTGAGTGCTGACATCTAGTTATTTTACTACCCTTGAAATTGTTGGCTTTCTTCAATACTAGTGCGGAAAGACTATNGAGAGTTTCGATCGCCTGGGCAAGCGACAGGAGGATGAGGGGGAAGATTATAAATTTTTATGTGTTTGTTGGTGTTCCCCTGCATAGGGGCTGATTTTGTATTTTTTTCATTTATGTTTAACTAAACTTTCAATTTTTGTAGTTGTGAACTATGAACTTTGAACATTTTATCTGTTTATTTTTTATTTAATTTTCAATCAATATTTAGATATTGTGGTAGTGATTTATTTTATCAGTTTAATAATAAATAAATGCCATATTATGTTGCTTGTGTTTGTTCTATGCATGTATGTAGAAATGGATATGTTATGTTTTTTCCTTTTTTTTTTGCTTCTAGCAGTTTTTCGTCAGATTAGAGTCAAAATATTACGATGCTAATATCTATAATTATTCGCTTGATATTAGTAAACATTAATTTGTGTCGGATTGGATCGACGCTAATGCATCATTAATATAGTGTCAACCATTTTTCGACGAAATATGTTGCGACAGAATATGGAGACGCTAATTCTGACGTAATTAAAATAAAGCAAATGTCGACGCAAAATTAATTAGCGACACTCAATTTAACGTCACCATTAATTCAACGCTAATCCCGTTTAGCGTCGAAAATTTCTGACGCTAAGCAGGCATTTTCTTGTAGTGTCACGGATAAATGTTACACAATTTTATTGTTCAATATTGGGTTTCTGCTCTCTCTCTCTCTCCCCCTCTCTCTCTCTCTATAGAGCTCTATTTCTTAGGCGTGCTTCCTAATGGATTAAACATATACATTAGTGGAAGCGGAACTAATATTCAAAAAAATGGTGGTGAAAAAAAAATGGGTTTCAATTTTTAAATTTAAATTTTCTCTCTTATAATTTTTTTCTAAAATTTTATTAAAATGGCAATTAAATTTCAAATACTATTAATATTAAATAATTGCCAAGCATTTAAATTTATGGGATAAATTTTTTTAATGTAGTGTATAATATTAAATATTTTATTAAAAGTCTAGGAATAAAGAATGACTTTCTGACCTTCTCAACCACATTCAAGTTCAATCACTATATTTAGGTAAACATCTTAATATTTTATGCTTTAAATCAAAATTATATTGAGTGTAGTGTATTTAAATGGAGGGGTTTTAAACTTCCTGGTGTTTAATTGGAGAGCAAAACGAATCCCAAAATAAATTTTTGTGAGAATTTGAAACTTTTTTCCTCATTTCCAGCGTGCTATCAATTTCCTTGGAAGTATCATGTGACCATTGCATCGATGACCTTCTCAGCCTCATACCATCGTTCTAACATTGTTCTATCATAACCTGACAGCATCCTAGCCAATGGTAAACCCATGACGGCCAAACTTAATCTTCGCTTAAAGCGATTTTGTCATTCAATGAAGTTCTTTTGAAAGACACGTTTTGCGGAATGGAGAATGTCCCTTTGTGGTTAAAAAGGACAATAAATTATCGTTCTTGCGAACACCTTTGGAAGGTGCCGACAGGTGCTGCTTCATCGAACAAGAACTTTTGCAATAGAGGTTCAACTTCTCAAATGAAGCCTTATAAACTCCAATCATGTTGGCAACCTTCAAATTTGGTAGGCCTTGCACTCACAACCACACCTAAGACTTGTAACATAGAACATTGATTATTTACCAATATCGTATCGTTGATTAATGGTCCCTGGATCTACAACAAACCACCACTTCAAGCTGCCATGCCATGAAACTATAATCATAACTTGCCAATATCATGCTAAAGAAATCGAAGTAATCCCATAAATTACCACCAAGTGCAAAAAAAATGTTTAAAAGATGTTAAATTTAATTTATATTATATTTTAAACACATCTAAAATTTAATGGTCATTTACATGCTTACTACCCAATTCTAATGTGTTTACATATGTAACACATTAATATGAATAGCATGAATTGAAGAAATACTAGCAACATTAACAACAAACGGGTACATTTTCTTCTATAAAATTGATAGAATTAGCACTAGTTTCAACAAAAAAACTCGTTCAAATATAGTGGAAAAGGGGGAGCATGGATGGAAGGAGGAAAAAGACCAACCAGGGGCCTTAGTTGTAATTCTTCGGACACTCAAGTCATACATTTTGCTACTTTTACTTCTTTCTTTGAAATTAGGTAAAACAGGAGCAAGTTTGAATTTGGCGTTATTGGGACAATTCAAGTGTAAATGAGTAAAGCTGGAACAAATTTTACAATAACCCGGTTTCCATTCATAAATGATAGTAATATTCAAAGCTTGGCTATATGTAAGCTTAGAGCTCGTTGCAGTAAGATAATCAACCGCTAATGGTAACCTAACCTTGCTTGCAATTTTGGAAATTTTCATTTCAGACAAACAAAAAAATTAGAAGATTAAGGAATTTCTCATATTGGAACTACATCAAACTCTTCCTTAATAGGTTGAAATCTGAAGATCTTTTTTTTTTAAAGAGAAATGGTCCACTATTTATGTACCAATTCCCTCCCTGTAAAACAAGTTTGAAATCTTCTACACAATTGAAGCTAACGAAGAAAAAACCCTTTGAAAGAGAGAAAAAATCTTAAAAAGAACACTTTTCCAACACATATCAAACCATATCAAGCTTCCAATGCTTCATATGAGAAGGAAACTTTGTATTTTTCATAAAGAATATAGGGGAGAGCAATGCTTGACGAACTCAGAATATTCAAAAAAATCGGTCTTTGGCGTAATTTCTGCATCAGGACTCTCAATGCAATATTTTTTTCCAGAAAGAGGGCTAATACTAATACAAAAACCCTTCCCTTCTAATTTAAACTTCATCTTACAAAGCAATTTTCAGGATTAAATTCAAAATAAGTAAATTCTAAGTTAAATTCTCATTGTAGCCAAACAGAAATTAGATTTGCATAGAATTGGTAGCAATTAACGATGAGATAGTTGGTCGGCCCTGATGGTCCCACCTGTATTAATCGTGGCCGTTGTCCTTCCGATTTTTTAGCTCAAGTATCCTCATCCATTCGATCATCAGCACATTTTCATGTTATCCAAACCCTAATTTCCCGCCATCACTTTCTAACGCCACAGAAACTCGGCGACTGAGAGTGCGAAAGATATGAAGAGGCTCACTGCAATCGGCTTCGAAGGATCCGCGAACAAGATCGGAGTCGGCATCGTAACCCTAGATGGATCCATACTCTCCAATCCTCGCCACACCTACATCACACCTCCCGGGCATGGATTCCTCCCTCGCGAAACCGCTCACCACCACCTCGAGCACGTCATCCCGCTTGTCCGCTCCGCCCTCGATGAGGCTGGCCTTACTCCTGCGGATATCGATTGCCTCTGCTACACTCGTGGCCCCGGCATGGGTGCGCCGCTCCAGGTCTGTGCCGTCGCTGTTCGAGTACTTTCGCAGTTATGGGGTAAGCCGATCGTTGCTGTGAATCATTGCGTCGCGCATATCGAGATGGGCCGTGTGGTTACTGGCGCCGATGACCCGGTGGTGCTTTACGTCAGTGGTGGGAACACCCAGGTTATAGCTTATAGTGAAGGGAGATACAGGATCTTCGGAGAAACTATTGATATTGCTGTGGGGAATTGCCTCGATAGGTTTGCTAGGGTTCTGACACTTTCTAATGATCCGAGTCCTGGATACAACATTGAGCAGGTAACTCGTTGGTTTCCCTGTTTGATTTCATCTGGAAATGTTGACAGGATGATAGCTTTTGTGGCAATATTTGGTTATGTCTTTGATAAGCATGATTAAAAGCTTAGCCCTATCAGTAATTGACTGCTGCGGTAGCTTATATAGAAGAAACAATAAAAAAAATGGCTTGATATAATGCAGTTTATTGATGTCATTCTTTTAGGATAGCAATATAATTTCAAGCAAAACTAAATGAAAACGAAAAATAAACACATCAAATATCACAATCATATGACATAAAAGTTAATCTAATCTAGTGATATTCAATTACCTCCCCTGTTATATAGAAATCAAATATTTCACTACTGTTCTGTAATAGATTTAAGTTGAATTTAACTTCAATCTTGCTAGACAGAAAAAAAAGACAATTTTTATATGCTGGATTTAGTAAATCAAGCTTTTTCTCAATATCTTTTTAGTTTTGCCATAAAAACCCAAATTTACTAAATTTTGTGTTGACGGGATTTAATAAATCCTATTTTACAGAATTTATTAAATCCCTTACCAAACAGCTCTAGGATTTAAAAGATGAGCAAATCAAAGATTTGTTTCTTGCAGAATAAGTATATGATACAATATTTCCATGACAATGACTGAGAGAGAATGGAGCCACTAGTGTGAAAACGGGACGAACATGGAGAAGAAGGCATTGCTACTGCTATTAGTATCGTGCTCAATTTTAGATGAGAGAGATTGTTTCACTCCTCCCTTATTTATTGCAAAAGCTTCTTCTTCTTATTGCTGAAAGTTTAAGCTTCTTTTTCATTTCATTATTTATTCTTCTATTTTCTTATGGTTATGTGATGCCTTGACACAATGGGACTATATATTGATAGAATGCTAAAATGTGGTAGGTAGCAAGCTTTAATTTATTAGGTAGATTGTGGTAGGTATCACAATGAAGATAGTCCGTGTTGCTATTGAATTTATAGGAATTAGCTATAAGGTGTTACAAGCTACTNTTAAAAGATGAGCAAATCAAAGATTTGTTTCTTGCAGAATAAGTATATGATACAATATTTCCATGACAATGATGAGAGAGAATGGAGCCACTTGTGTGGAAACGGGACCGAACATGGAGAAGAAGGCATTGCTACTAGTATCATGCTCAATTTTAGATGAGATAGATTGTTTCTCTCCTCCCTTATTTATTGCAAAAGCTTCTCCTTCTTATTGCTGAAAGTTTAAGCTTCTTTTTCATTTCATTATTTATTCTTCTATTTTCTTATGGTTATGTGATGCCTTGACACAATGGGACTATGTATTGATAGAATGCTAAAATGTGGTAGGTAGCAAGCTTTAATTTATCAGGTAGATTGTGGTAGGTATCACAATGAAGATATTTCGTGTTGCTATTGAATTTATAGGACTTAGCTATAAGGTGTTACAAGCTACATGAGTAAGTTTAAGAAATTTATCTTTCATATGAATCATATCTCAATAATCTCTCAATAATCATATAATTGGGTAGGCTAGCCGTAAGGTTTTTGACAACTGATAGTCTCTCTTCTTATAATTTGAGCCAAACTTTCTTGGTTGATATAGCGTGCAAACATTTTTTTTATCTTTTATTTCTTTTCCCAGCAAACTTTCACCATGGTTTTTATTTGTTTTCACTGACATGAACATTTCTTATGAGGGAAATTTGAACCAAAACTTTGNAACTGATAGTCTCTCTTCTTATAATTTGAGCCAAACTTTCTTGGTTGATATAGCGTGCAAACATTTTTTTTAGCCTTTATTTAATGCATTATTTTCCCAGCAAACTTTCCCCATGGTTTTTATTTGTTTTCACTGACATGAACATATCATATGAGGGAAATTTGAACCAAAACTTTGTTTTTTTATGATGATTTTCAATATTTGAATGTTTTTCTTTCAGTTAACCAATATTTACTTCCTAGTACTTGCACATCATTTTATATGCCTCCGCATTGAGAATGGATTTTTCTTGATTCAGCTTATTTTCACTAAGCTACGTTCTTGTTTTTTACCCAGCTTGCAAAGAAAGGACAACAGTTCCTTGATCTCCCATACGTTGTTAAAGGAATGGACGTTTCATTTAGTGGTATCTTAAGTTATATTGAAGCTACTGCAATTGAGAAGCTGAAAAATAATGAATGCACTCCAGCAGACCTCTGTTATTCTTTGCAGGTATTAGTAGTCTCCATTTCATAGTTGTTCAAAATTTTTGAAGTGAGAAAAAGTTGACCTTGTTCTTTATACGTTGACTAAAATAACAGTTTTACCTAGAAAATAAAATTGTTGTAATAGAACTCAAAGCCATGTGATTATAACGCAAGTACTTTTTTTGAAAACGTGCATCTTACCGTGCATTTGTCTTGTGTGGTATAAAACCCGATTGTACGACTCTCTGTTGTATAATCAGTCTATTTTGCACATGCAAGTTCTCTAGTTTCATACTATTTGTTTGTCTAAAGGGGCAATTACATACATACATACCAACCAATTGCTATGTCTTTACAAATCTAACACCTAAACTTTAATTTTTACATCTACACCACCCAATTCTTTCTTATCACATAAAACTATTACCATTTTAACTTTTCAAAAATGAAATAATCCTTTTCATGCATGTGTAAGGTGGTATATATGTAAAAATTGAAGTTTAGGTTTTGGATATGTAATTACATAAGAATTGAGTGGTATATCTGTAAATCTTATTTGTCTAAATAGCAAACTGTAGTTTTAGGGACACTTAAATTCCATACTGTTCTTACTCAAATATTGCAGGAAACGGTATTCGCAATGCTTGTTGAGATTACTGAACGCGCCATGGCTCATTGTGATACGAAGGATGTCCTCATTGTCGGAGGTGTTGGATGCAATGAAAGGTTACAGGAGATGATGAAGATAATGTGCGCTGAAAGGGGCGGCAGGCTCTTTGCAACCGATGATAGATACTGCATTGACAATGGAGCAATGATTGCTTATACCGGTCTTCTTGCTTTTGCTCATGGTGCGACCACTTCATTGGAGGAATCTACGTTTACCCAAAGGTTTCGAACTGATGAAGTTCATGCAATATGGAGAGAGAAAGCTATCAGCGATGAAAACAATAGTGGCAAATGATCCAAAAAACTGAAGATATAGGTAATATTCCTGTTTTTTTTTTTCATTTTGAAGTGAAGGTAAATTGTTTATTTTGTCCCCAGTTCTTGTTTGCTTGCAATTAATAAGGGGCATTGACATACATACGACACAATTCTTATGTATTTACATATCTAACACCTAAACTTTCATATTTGCTTTATAACACTTAATACTTTGACATCACATGAAAATACCATCATTATTAACTTTTTAAAAGCGAAACATTTCTTTTAAAGTATAGGTTTATGACATCAAAATACTATAAGTATAAATATTAAACTTTAGGTGTTAGATATGAGAATACTTGAGAATTTTGTGGTATATATGTAAATTTCCCAGGTGATAATCTGTTCGAATACATATAATGCTTTGTGGCATTTTACCTAGCATGTGAGTGCTGACATCTAGTTATTTTACTACCCTTGAAAATGTTGGCTTTCTTCAATACTAATGCGGAAAGACTAGGTTTTTTGTGCTGCCTCTTATTTCAATGCCTATTTTTTATTACAGATGGAAATAAAAATTATTGTATTGTCCAAAGCATTATTAAATTCCAAAGTTGATATTTTACTGATAAAATTAACAACTTTAGCACTTGATATGTAATATGCTTTTATGCATTTGGTCCACTTTCCCATTTTTGTAGAAGAGCTAATATCAACTATTATGATTACGTTTATACAATATAAGGTGAAGTGACCTTTTTTTATTATAATTATGCAGGCTTAAACTAGATTGCAATTGATTGAATGTAGCAGATCAATGTGCTTCAAGATACCTGTAAGTTATGTTGTTCTATGTAATACTAACTTAAGTTGCTGTGATGTGCATACTTAAGATGTAATGTACATTTTTCCGTAGGCTATAACATTTATTTATCTTTAACCCGTTTTTTGCTGCTATTTGAATTCATTTGCTGGTTTTTGAAGATTTCTGTGTGATGGCCCATTTTGGCTGACCATCCTGCCATGTTTTTTAGAAGCTCTATAAGGAGGTAGTAATTCTTTTTGAGGTATGTGGAGATGGAGGGTTCAAATTTCTTGAAATTATTTNAAGCTCTATAAGGAGGTAGTAATTCTTTTTGAGGTATGTGGAGATGGAGGGTTCAAATTTCTTGAAATTATTATTATTATTACGTTGGCTCGTAGGGATTCTAAGAAGTTGTGTTATAAAAATTAGTTGAAATGTAAAAATTTAGAGAATTGAAAAAAAATATAAGGTAGCTTATAGNCCATCCTGCCATGTTTTTTAGAAGCTCTATAAGGAGGTAGTAATTCTTTTTGAGGTATGTGGAAATGGAGGGTTCAAATTTCTTGAAATTATTATTATTAATATAAGTTGGCTCGTAGGGATTCTAAGAAGTTGTGTTATAAAAATTAGTTGAAATGTAAAAATTTAAAGAATTGAAAAAAAATATAAGGCNAAATGTAAAAATTTAGAGAATTGAAAAAAATATAAGGTAGCCTATAGGGAGTCTAAGAGAATAATTTGTGATGTGAAAAATTCTAGTGATCTTTTTGAGGTATGTGGAGATGGAGGGTTCAAATTTCTTGAAATTATTATTATTAATATAAGTTGGTTCGTAGGGATTCTAAGAAGTGTTATAAAAATTAGTTGAAATGTAAAAATTTAGAGAATTGAAAAAAATATAAGGTAGCCTATAGGGAGTCTAAGAGAATAATTTGTGATTTGAAAAATTCTAGTGATCTTTAGATTAGATATTAAAGATAATGAAAAATATATGTATGAGATAGCCAATCAAAGAGAAAAGAAAATTAAAGATTTAACTCAAATAAAATGTATTAAAGATGAAAATCAAAAAGTACTTTTCTTAGAGGAAAATATTTAACATAGTTGAGTGAGCTATTTTGATAAACTTTTCAATGAAGTTTTTGAAAATACAATCGATTTTAGTGATCTTAATGTCGTTAATAATAATAAAATGTTTTTTTACCTTCGCATTAGTATAAAAGAAGTTGAGAAGGCTTTAAAGAAAACCAATGGTGGAAAATTAGTAGGATCTGATGATATACCAATTGAAGTGTGGAAATATTTAAGAGTTTTGAGAGTTTCATGGTTTACTAAACTCTTTGATATTTCTTTAAAAACTAAAATGATGCCAAAGGAGTGGAGGAAGGGTATTTTGATCTTTATTTTTAAGAATAAAGGGGATGCACTTGAGTGTGCAAATGTTGATGTGTCATGCTTTAAAATTATGGGAGAGGTTAATTGAACACAAGTAATGGCATGTTACAAAGATTTCTCATAATTTGTTTGGATTTATGCTGGGTAGGTCTACTGTGGAAGCTATACATTTATTGAGAGGTTTGATGGAGATTTACAGAGAGAATAAGAAGGATCTATATATGATTTTTATTGATTTAGAATAAAGCTTACGATAAGGTTCCAAGAGAATTCCTTTGGAGAGTTTTAGAGAAGAAATGTGTTGATATGCTTTATATTTAAGTCATTCAAGATATGTATATTAAAGTTGTTACTTGTGAACAGAGGGTGGACTAACCAAGTATTTTTTAATTTCAATTGGATTACATCAGGGATCGGCTTTAAGCTCATATCGATTTGCTTTAGTTATGGATGCTCTTACCAGATATTTACAGGAGGATGTACTTTGGTGTATGTTTTTTGCCGATGATTTTCTTTTTTGTGGATAAGACTAGAGAAAAAGTTCAAAAAAAACTTAAATTATGGAGGTCTACATTAGAGTCTAATGGCCTTCGTTTGAGTAGAACTAAAATTGAATACTTAGAATATAATTTTAGTAGTAGTATCCCTAGTGGCAGAGTTGTAACTATGGGTGATCAAATCATTAAAAGACGTGAACATTTTAGATGTCTTGAGTGTATTGTTCAAAGTGATGGTGATATTGATGTGGATGTTATTATAGAATTCAAGTTGGTTGGTTGAAGTGGAGGAATGCGTGAGGCCTATCGGGTGATAGAAAAGTACTATTTAGACTGAAAGAAAAATTTTATAAGATGATGGTGAGAACAACAATGTTATATGGTGTAGAATATTGGTCTTTAAAAGAGAAACATAAAACAAAATTAAGTGTTGCTGAGATGAGAATGCTTAGGTGGGATGAGTGACTTGACACTTAGAGACAAACTTCGAACTGAATATACCTGTGATAGGGCTAGTGTAGCTCTAGTGGCAGACAAGATTAGAGAGAATCATCTTAGATGGTTTGGTCACATTAAACATCGACTATCTATTGATTTGGTTAGGAGAGTAGATGTTTTAGATTCGACTTTTGTTAAGAAAGGTAGAGGTAGACTTAACAAAGACTTGGGCATATTTTGTATAAAAATGATCTTTTTTATTAAAATTAAATGAAAATATGACACTTAGGACTCAATAGAGAAAAAATATTCATGTAACAGACCATAAAGCAGTTGCAATTTAATAGTAAGCTGCCATGCAACACCTGCCACATGAAGCTGTTGCGCATAAATTGCTAAGGATAAACTAGTCGTCTATTTGTTTTTTGCAGTTTGAAAGCAGCTGTGCTGCAACTATTTCTGGACAATGATCATTCTGCCAATATATAGTATTGTTGTTTGCAACAAAACTGTTCATACCAGTACATTCTATACTTTAAAAACAAATTTCCAGTGCAAAACATTACAAAATAAAGATAGACACTTCACTTAACAGTGAGTAACATGACTACAAAAATTAAGCATAAATATTTGCCAATTTGAACATCTCAAATGTCTAATCCATTGCATGTGAGATCCCTAAAAATCTCTAAATCCAACTCTAGCCGAGCAACAATGAAGCATAAGTATTAGCCAAATAAAAAATCACAAAATTCTCTAGCACAAAGAACCAAATCAACACCAAGAGGAACCGACACACAAAACCAAAAGCCACATAGTTAGGGTAAAGAAACCACTACACAAAGATTACCGAACACGAAGAAGAACCACTGCATGGATGAACTATTGAAAAGAGGAAACCACAAAAATATCAGATACATGTACATATCTCTATGCGGGGATTACCCAACACGAAGGGGAATCACCACATAGAGATACCACAAGACAAAGGAACCACCGCACAGAGCACCGCACGAAGAAGCAACACCTCACACAAATCAAAAGATCCAAACATAGCGGCATAGGAGATGGAGAAGAGGGAGAATATAACTCATCGAGAGAGACACAACCCCAACCGTGAGAGAGAGGGAGAGAGAAAGAGTTCTGCACAAATGAACCATTGCAAAGAGAAAACCACAAAAATATCAGATACATGTGCATTTCCAAAATAAAAAACAGTGGCATAGTGAAGGTACAGATTACCCAACACGAGGAGGAATCACCACATAGAGATACCACAGTACAGAGGAACCACTGCGCAAAGCACCGCACGAAGAAGTAATACCTCACACAAATCAAAAGATCCAAACATAGCGGCATAGGAGATGGAGAAGAGGGAGAATAGAACTCATCAAGAGAGAGACAACCCCAATCGTGAGAGAGAGAGAGAGAGAGAGAGAGAGAGAGAGAGAGAGAGAGAGAGAGAGAANAAAGAGGAAACCACAAAAATATCAGATACATGTGCATTTCCAAAATCAAAGACAGTGGCATAGTGAAGGTACGGATTACCCAACACGAAGAGGAATCACCGCATAGAGATACCACAGTACAAAGGAACCACCGCACAAAGCACCGCACGAAGAAGCAACACCTCACACAAATCAAAAGATCCAAACATAGCGGCATAGGAGATGGAGAAGAGGGAGAATAGAACTCATCGAGAGAGACATAACCCCAACCGTGAGAGAGAGAGAGAGAGAGAGAGAGAGTTCTGCACAAATGAACCATTGCAAAGAGGAAACCACAAAAATATCAGATACATGTGCATTTCCAAAATCAAAGACAGTGGCATAGTGAAGGTACATATTACCCAACACGAAGAGGAATCACCTCATAGAGATACCACAATACAGAGGAACCACCCCACAAAGCACCGCACGAAGAAGCAACACCTCACACAAATCAAAAGATCCAAACATAGCGGCATAGGAGATGGAGAAGAGGGAGAATAGAACTCATCGAGAGAGACACAACCCCAGCCGTGAGAGAGAGAGAGATAGAGAGAGAGAGAGGACCGCTAGGGCAAGACGCAAGAGAGAGGATCACAAGAGAGGAGGGGCAGCTAGGGCAAGAAATGCGAGAGAGATGATTGTGGGAGAGGAGGGGTAGCCACAACAACACTTCGATCGAACGTGGGCCGCGGGGTCGAATTCTCGGCTGTGTTTCATTCAGATTTTTCATAAAAACATCGCGTTGTCGAAAGCAACTGCGAGGCATTGTGTTTTTTGGCCCCACCACAATAAAACTGTTGCCCCAAACGGGGCCTTAGTGGGATAAAAGCCCGTTGTTGTTGTATTATTATTATTATTATTATTATTATTGTTTGTGACATTTTGTTTAGATATTTTGCATAGCAGTCCATAGTCCGGATGAGAAAGATTGAGGGTTACTAATAGATTGACAACCAAGCATAAAACTAACTTAAAAACCAATCAAACGAATTAAAATTTAAACTTGATATTGTTGGCTTGTTTGCTGAATATGACTAGCCACAACATTCAAAATTGAAAGAGCCTCCGACTAATGAATTTAAATCTGTGAAGTAGTTATGAATATAATTATATTTTTCTAATTTGTTTATATATTCTATAAATATTTTTTCGTCTTTCACTCATTTTCCAGCACAATGCTTGAATATGAATATGTTAGTTTAAATTCTGGCAATTTATTAACAACTTAATAAATTATNATCCAAACATAGCGGCATAGGAGATGGAGAAGAGGGAGAATAGAACTCATCGAGAGAGACACAACCCCAACCGTGAGAGAGAGTGAGAGAGAGGACCGCTAGGGCAAGATGCGAGAGAGAGGATCGCAACAGAGGAGGGGCAGCTAGGGCAAGATCGTGGGAGAGGAGGGGCAACCACAACAACACTATCCGATCAAACGTGGGCTGCGGCGTCGAATTCTCAGCTGTTTTTCGTTCAGATTTTTCTTAAAATCCATCGCGTTGTCCAAAGCAAATGTGAGGCATTGTGTTTTCTGGCCGCGCCGCAGTAAAAATGCTGCCTCAAACGGGGCCTTGGTGGGATGAAAGCCCGTTGTTGTTGTATTATTATTATTATTATTATTTGTGACATTTTGTTTAGATATTTTTCATAGCTGCCCATAGCCCGGATGAGAAAGATTGAGGGTTACTAATAGATTGACAACCAAGCATAAAACTAACTTAAAAACCAATCAAACGAATTAAAATTTAAAC
>JXCR01146802.1:0-12388 GCA_002079205.1 Phalaenopsis hybrid cultivar | reverse complement strand
TTTCCTGAAAGTATCTTTTGTTTTATTGAATTTTTTTATTGGTTTGTCACAAAGCTTTTGAGACTGCTGGTCTACTAAGATCAATACTATTATGGGCCACTAACACCCAAACATTCATATTTATATGCATACCGCTCAATTATGTGCGCACTGGCTGGCTCTTTTGTTGGCAGAGTAAGTCTCCTGGGGTCCTAGATTCGATGCTCGTCTCGAATAAAGCACATAGCATTAACTGGGGTGGATTGCAAGTATATCTTGCGGTCCATCTTTAAATAAAATATGCATACCACTCAATTTTTTAACATCACGTCCAAAATACCGTCATCATTATCTTTTTAAAAGTGAAATANTTTCCTTAAACTTATAATTTTATTTGAAAGAACCCTTTGTTTATAAATTTGTAATTATTTATAGGATCATAAGTATCTTTTAGGGTGGACAAAATCATCAAATACTTAAATTTCTATTTGATGAGCAAAAAATAAAAATAAAAATATCGAGAGGGGGTAAAATTAATAAATTACCTAAACTACATAAGAAAAAAAAAATAAATTTTACTTTTTATACAGAGAAATATTAAATTTCAAGATAGGCAATTGCCCATCCTAAATACAACTTGGGTAGTTGGGGAGATCCTAGACTTAACCTCTTCCGCCCCTACTTATAGCGTAATAACTTCAATCATGCCTTGACAAAGCCATGTCCAAACCTGTTCTAGGCCTTGATGACTTATAATTAGATATTTGAGCATGCATTAGTTGATTTTATTGATGAATTTGATTTATGCAAAAATATTTTTTTAAAAAAATTATCTTTATATGATACAGATACATATTTAGAGACTGAAATCCGATTCATTACTTTGAAAAATTTCTCAAAATTATTTTGACAAAACCTGATGATATTGAATTTACAAAAACATTAATTAATGTTCACTTTGAAAATCAGTCTTTTTAAAATAATGTCGGGCATTGTGCAACGATAATATCATCTTTCTTGAAAAGAAAAACACGATGTTGTTACACATACCTTGATAATGATGGCAATTGACAAGTTCATATAATATTCATAGAAGTGTTTGAGATGAATTAGGAAGATTTATATACATTTCACTTAATTCATTTGTATTTGCTTATCTAACAATTGATACTTCAGTTTTTACATACTGTATGTTAAAAAGTGCTATGTTGACCTTGAAGAGATTCAATGGCCACCTCAGCTAACCATCAATCAGCTACCTCAACCAGCCTCACTTATTCAACTACCTTAGCCAGGCGCCCATCTATGCTAGTAGACCACCTTCACCAGTCTGCCACCCTCAGCCAGTTGACCTCCTCAGCCAGTCGACCACCCTCAGCCAGATCCTCAGCCAGCCGTCCAGCTCTGACACTCAACTTTGCTGACTGATGAGCTCTCGAGCGATAGATTCCCATGACCATCAATCGACCACCTCAACCAGCCATCCACCTCAGCCAACCGTCCACCTCAACCAATCGATCGCCCTCTTTCAGCCACCCACCTCAGTCAGCTGGCCTCCCTCAGCTAGCCAACCGCCCTCAACCAGCCTTCCATCCTAAGCCAGCTGACCACTCCCACACCCAGCTTCACCAATCGATGAGCTCCCGAGCGATATATTTCCATTACCAAAAAGACCGGAATGTCCTGTACCGGCTCTTTTAAGCAAGTGTAACATTGTAATTTTATCTTTTATCCTTCTATCATCTATAAATAAATGGACGTCTTTATGTATTAGGGATCATTTTTTTCCTTCTAAATGTACTCTCTCATTTGATGAAATAAAAGTGATCAAATAGCCCGAGAATATCCTNAGTGTAACATTGTAATTTTATCTTTTATCCTTCTATCATCTATAAATAAATGGACGTCTTTATGTATTAGGGGTCATTTTTTTCCTTCTGAATGTACTCTCTCATTTGATGAAATAAAAGTGATCAAATAGCCCGAGAATATCCCGTTTTGGCCCTTAGGGCCAAGTCCATGTGGACACACACTCTCCTCTCTCTCATACTCTCTTTGTTTCTCCCTCATGATTCCCAAAGCTCTATCCATTGGGTGTGATTTATTGGAAAAATCAAGATTCAACATCCCAAAAGGTGTAATGAGCGTGAATCATGCAACCAATAGAAAGAGGAGCACACCAAGGAGGAAACAATCCTATACNGGTGTAATGAGCGTGAATCATGCAACCAATAGAAAGAGGAGCACACCAAGGAGGAAACAATCCTATACAGAGTCATTCCAAATATGAGATGCACAAAGAAATTTTCCCTCAACGCTCAAAGCATCTCAAAATTCGTCTCTAAACTCAACACGGAAAGAGCACTGGAGGCGGTTCTATGCTCAACAGCGACAAGCTCTACAAAAGATAAGACACAAATCACCCAAATAGCGAGTCTCAACTGTTACCTCTGCGAAGGTAGCGACAAGATTCACTTAAGACCTGATAAAAGTTGCGGCCCGACTGAGGCAACAATCCTATCAAGAAAACAAGACAGGTGAGGAGTAAGACTTGAGTTAGACGATACTTTATAAAAATACCAACCAATGTTCTTCCTGGGGACTGGGTTGCTAATCAACATAGAGCAAAAGTTGACCCAAAAGTCTGAGGATGCCGCTTCGTAGCTAACAAAAATAGGGCGCAAAAGACTACTAAATACTAAGGGAGTATAATTGGCACATTATTGTGACTGCATTTTTTGTATATATCGCAATTTCGCCTACAAGATGTAAGAGACTTGGAAACTTTATGTATGTTAAAAATGTGTTATGTTGATCATAAAGAGATTCGATGGCCACCCTCAGCCAGCCGACCACCCTCAGCCAGCTGTCAGGGCCAAGTCCATGTGCACACACTCTCTCTCCTCCTTCCCCACTTTCTTTGTTTCTGTCTCCTGGTTCACAATGCTATATCCTTGGGTGTGATTCACAGGGCAAATCTGAATTCAACATGTATAATCTTACCAATTCATCAAAAGATTAATTTCACTTTTTAAAAAAATTTAAAATGATGATATCATTAATGTGATATTAAAGATTTTAGTGGTGTACATGTTAAAAAAAATTAGATGTTATAGATGTAAATATACATAAATTGGGTGGTATTTATGATATAATTATGATATTAAAATGTGAAATGTATAAATACATAATTTGTGTGATGCACATATATTATTTTAGGACGATTTACCCACATGTCACTCAATTCTCGTGTATTTACTTATATAGCATATAAATTTTAATTTTTACATGTAATATTCTCTCTGCACAAAAAGATGTATTTCACCCCTATGTCTGTTTTGATATGAAAGATTTCGGCGGTGTAAATGTAAAAAATTAAATTTAGTTGTTAGATATGTAAATATATAACGAATGGGGGGTATGAATATAAAACCCCTTATTTTATATGTAAAGCTAATGCAAAAGAGCGACACACACGGCTTGCTACCCATCTGAGCGCGAAACTGCAAGTTGGTAGATACATGTCGCAAGTCGCCCTCCGTCAGCTGGTCTCCTCTGACACATTCCCTCCCTTCCTCTACTCTCTCCGTTCCTTCGCCACCAGCTACACCGCCCGCGTGGTCCGCGCAGACTCTTCCGGCCGTCAAATCATAGTCGAACTCGACCCCTCTAACCTCTCCTTAGACTCTCATGGCTACCCCATTCCCCGTCGAGACCTCATCTGCCACATCTGCAACCTTCTCCGTACCGCTCCCTCGCCCTCCACCGATCCCCTTCTCGACGTCGCCGACTATCTCCAAACCTTAACCTTAACCCTAACCCCCTCCGAAGTCAGCGAAATTCTCAAATCCCTCCGGCCCCTTCGAAAGGCCCTCGAGTTCTTCCGCTTCGTTAAGACGCTCCCTGGATACCGCCATGACTGTTTCGCCTACAACCGTATCCTTGCCATTCTCGCCCGTTCGAGTGCTGAACAAGATATAATTGGTGGGATTGTGGATGAAATGGTGAAGGAGGGGGTTAAGGGGAATATATCGACGGTGAATATCTTGATCGGGGCTATGGGGGGAACGGAATATGATAGGTGTTTGGAACTTGCCAAGCAGTGGGATTTGAGGTTCAATGGATACACATATAAGTGTTTGATGCAAGCTTATTTGAGGCATCGGGATGTGGAGCGGGCATTTAGGGTTTATGAGGAGATGGGCAGGAGAGGCTATAAGTTGGATATATTTGCTTATAATATGCTCTTGGATGCACTGGCGAAAGCTGAGAAGGTAATTCTTTTATAACTACTACTTTGTTGCCCAACCTTATGAATAAATTTTTTCCTCCCTTAATTTTATATGGGATTCAAACTGCAAATGCTAGCAGATTTTTCCTGAAAGTATCTTTTGTTTTATTGAATTTTTTTATTGGTTTGTCACAAAGCTTTTGAGACTGCTGGTCTACTAAGATCAATACTATTATGGGCCACTAACACCTAAACATTCATATTTATATGCATACCGCTCAATTATGTGCGCACTGGCTGGCTCTTTTGTTGGCAGTGTGAGTAAGTCTCCTGGGGTCCTAGATTCGATGCTCGCCTCGAATAAAGCACATAGCATTAACTGGGGTGGATTGCAAGTATATCTTGCAGTTCATCTTTAAAAAAAATATGCATACCACTCAATTTTTTAACATCACGTCCAAAATACCGTCATCATTATCTTTTTAAAAGTGAAATACAAGGCGTTATAAGTGTAAATATCAAACTTTAAGTGTTTGATATATAAATACATAAGAATTGTGTGTAATGTATGTAAATTCTCCTAATATTATCAGTATGCCATCCTAATCTATCAACCCTTATGTTGATGCCAGCTTGGCGAACAATCAGTTCGATTTGTTAAAGAACAGCCATGAAGTTATCCTTGATAATGAATAAGCACCCTCGAATAACATGTTTCGATTTGAATCCACAAATGTCAAAACTGATTCATGAGTACAGTTATGATGGCTTGGATGGGTAAGCCCGAGCTTCTGGTTAAAATTTGCCAAAGATGAATTGTCATTAATTTAATGAATGGAAGAATCTTTTATTTTATTGGGATTTTTAATAGTTTGCTTTGCTAAACTCTTTAAATTTACTGTTATACCACTCAGATATCTAATAGTAGCATACTTTTGTAGTTTATTATCTCTTACATAGGTTTAATTTGTTATTGAGGGATTGGAGTTTTAATTTGTGTGTGAATTAGGTGTGGATGTTGGCTGATTCAGGCTGTATCACATAAAAATTATATTTTATGCTCTTTATTTTTCTTTCCCATTTCGTTACTAGTATTAAGATTAGTATGTGTTAAGCTAAAGTGATCATTTATTCTAATTTTGTGGCCCATCCCTTAAATTAATTGTAATTACCAAAACAGTTTCTGATAGCATTGATTGTGTTGAATTTTCAAATTTAATGCATATCTCATAAGCACCATTGAATCACTTGAATAGTTCAACTTGAGCTTCCAACTAAAACTCTACTCAAATTAAATTATTGATCATGTTTGAGTCAAAAGTTAAAAGTGTATTAGAGCTTGTGCCGTCATCTGAGGTTAAATTGTGGTAATGAGCTTTAAGTGACTTTTTAGTCAAAATTCATTAAAATTGATGCAATAATGATGCTAAATTCAGGATGGCTTATTTTTAAAATCATATGCTTAGGCTTATGTTCTACTTAAAAATCATGGTTAGTTTCAGTAGTTTTGATGTTGTTAGGCCATTTTTTAGTTGAAATTGATTTGGAACGTTTTAGTATTTTTATTTTCAAGGTTGTCCAAAAGTGAAGAGCTTCAAGAAATTTTTTGATGATACTTGGTAGGTTGACCCGAAGCTTGTTGATTTTTTTAGTGAAAATATTTATCAAAAATCTATTTGATTTTTGTGACCAAGGTCTCATTATATTTCATGTGTTGTAACTAGAACTTTGATTGCACAACCTTCTTTAATGTTTTTAAATTGTTTTTTGTATTAATTTATTATAAAAAAGTATCTGAAACCACCANATGTGTTGTAACTAGAACTTTGATTGCACAACCTTCTTTAATGTTTTTAAATTGTTTTTTGTATTAATTTATAATAAAAAAGTATCTGAAACTGAACACCGAAAATGAAGAAGCTATTAGAAGTTTCAAAATAAGATATTTTATATAGGATTGAAAATGNATTTACCCACATGTCACTCAATTCTCGTGTATTTACTTATATAGCATATAAATTTTAATTTTTACATGTAATATTCTCTCTGCACAAAAAGATGTATTTCACCCCTATGTCTGTTTTGATATGAAAGATTTCGGCGGTGTAAATGTAAAAAATTAAATTTAGTTGTTAGATATGTAAATATATAACGAATGGGGGGTATGAATATAAAACCCCTTATTTTATATGTAAAGCTAATGCAAAAGAGCGACACACACGGCTTGCTACCCATCTGAGCGCGAAACTGCAAGTTGGTAGATACATGTCGCAAGTCGCCCTCCGTCAGCTGGTCTCCTCTGACACATTCCCTCCCTTCCTCTACTCTCTCCGTTCCTTCGCCACCAGCTACACCGCCCGCGTGGTCCGCGCAGACTCTTCCGGCCGTCAAATCATAGTCGAACTCGACCCCTCTAACCTCTCCTTAGACTCTCATGGCTACCCCATTCCCCGTCGAGACCTCATCTGCCACATCTGCAACCTTCTCCGTACCGCTCCGTCGCCCTCCACCGATCCCCTTCTCGACGTCGCCGACTATCTCCAAACCTTAACCTTAACCCTAACCCCCTCCGAAGTCAGCGAAATTCTCAAATCCCTCCGGCCCCTTCGAAAGGCCCTCGAGTTCTTCCGCTTCGTTAAGACGNATTTACCCACATGTCACTCAATTCTCGTGTATTTACTTATATAGCATATAAATTTTAATTTTTACATGTAATCTTCTCTCTGCACAAAAATATGTTTTTCACCACTATGTCTGTTTTGATATGAAAGATTTCGGCGGTGTAAATGTAAAAATTTAAATTTAGTTGTTAGATATGTAAATATATAACGAATGGGGGGTATGAATATAAAATCCCTTATTTTATATGTAAAGCTAATGCAAAAGAGCGACACACACGGCTTGCTCCCCATCTGAGCGCGAAACTGCAAGTTGGTCGATACATGTCGCAAGTCGCCCTCCGTCAGCTGGTCTTCTCTGACACATTCCCTCCCTTTCTCTACTCTCTCCGTTCCTTCGCCACCAGCTACACCGCCCGCGTGGTCCGCGCAGACTCTTCCGGCCGTCAAATCATAGTCGAACTCGACCCCTCTAACCTCTCCTTAGACTCTCATGGCTACCCCATTCCCCGTCGAGACCTCATCTGCCACATCTGCAACCTTCTCCGTACCGCTCCGTCGCCCTCCACCGATCCCCTTCTCGACGTCGCCGACTATCTCCAAACCTTAACCTTAACCCTAACCCCCTCCGAAGTCAGCGAAATTCTCAAATCCCTCCGGCCCCTTCGAAAGGCCCTCGAGTTCTTCCGCTTCGTTAAGACGCTCCCTGGATACCGCCATGACTGTTTCGCCTACAACCGTATCCTTGCCATTCTCGCCCGTTCGAGTGCTGAACAAGATATAATTGGTGGGATTGTGGATGAAATGGTGAAGGAGGGGGTTAAGGGGAATATATCGACGGTGAATATCTTGATCGGGGCTATGGGGGGAACGGAATATGATAGGTGTTTGGAACTTGCCAAGCAGTGGGATTTGAGGTTCAATGGATACACATATAAGTGTTTGATGCAAGCTTATTTGAGGCATCGGGATGTGGAGCGGGCATTTAGGGTTTATGAGGAGATGGGCAGGAGAGGCTATAAGTTGGATATATTTGCTTATAATATGCTCTTGGATGCACTGGCGAAAGCTGACAAGGTAATTCTTTTTAACTACTACTTTGTTGCCCAACCTTATGAATAAATTTTTTCCTCCCTTAATTTTATATGGGATTCAAACAGCAAATGCTAGCAGATTTTTCCTGAAAGTATCTTTTGTTTTATTGAATTTTTTTATTGGTTTGTCACAAAGCTTTTGAGACTGCTGGTTTACTAAGATCAATACTATTATGGGCCACTAACACCTAAACATTCATATTTATATGCATACCGCTCAATTATGTGCGCACTGGCGGGCTCTTTTGTTGGCAGAGTAAGTCTCCTGGGGTCCTAGATTTGATGCTCGCCTCCAATAAAGCACATAGCATTAACTGGGGTGGATTGCAAGTATATCTTGCGGTCCATCTTTAAAAAAAAATATGCATACCACTCAATTTTTTAACATCACGTCCAAAATACCGTCATCATTATCTTTTTAAAAGTGAAATACAAGGCGTTATAAGTGTAAATATCAAACTTTAAGTGTTTGATATATAAATACAAAAGAATTGTGTGTAATGTATGTAAATTCTCCTAATATTATCAGTATGCCATCCTAATCTATCAACCCTTATGTTGATGCCAGCTTGGTGAACAATCAGTTCGATTTGTTAAAGAACAGCCATGAAGTTATCCTTGATAATGAATAAGCATCCTCAAATAACATGTTTTGATTTGAATCTGCAAATGTCGAAACTGATTCATGAGTACAGTTATGATGGCTTGGATGGGTAAGCCCGAGCTTCTGGTTAAAATTTGCCAAAGATAAATTGTCATTAATTTAATGAATGGAAGAATCTTTTATTTTATTGGGATTTTTAATAGTTTGCTTTGCTAAACTCTTTAAATTTACTGTTATACCACTCAGATATCTAATAGTAGCATACTTTTGTAGTTTATTATCTCTTACATAGGTTTAATTTGTTATTGAGGGATTGGAGTTTTAATTTGTGTGTGAATTAGGTGTGGATGTTGGCTGATTCAGGCTGTATCACATAAAAATTATATTTTATGCTCTTTATTTTTCTTTCGCATTTCGTTACTAGTATTAAGATTAGTATGTGTTAAGCTAAAGTGATCAATTATTCTAATTTTGTTGCCCATCCCTTAAATTAATTGTAATTACGAAAACAGTTTCTGATAGCATTGATTGGGTTGAATTTTCAAATTTAATGCATATCTCATAAGCACCATTGAATCACTTGAATAGTTCAACTTGAGCTTCCAACTAAAACTCTACTCAAATTAAATTATTGATCATGTTTGAGTCAAAAGTTAAAAGTGTATTAGAGCTTGTGCCGTCATCTGAGGTTAAATTGTGGTAATGAGCTTTAAGTGACTTTTTAGTCAAAATTCATTAAAATTGATGCAATAATGATGCTAAATTCAGGATGGCTTATTTTTAAAATCATATGCTTAGGCTTATGTTCTACTTAAAAATCATGGTTAGTTTCAGTAGTTTTGATGTTGTTAGGCCATTTTTTAGTTGAAATTGATTTGGAACGTTTTAGTATTTTTATTTTCAAGGTTGTCCAAAAGTGAAGAGCTTCAAGAAATTTTTTGATGATACTTGGTAGGTTGACCCGAAGCTTGTTGATTTTTTTAGTGAAAATATTTATCAAAAATCTATTTGATTTTTGTGACCAAGGTCTCATTATATTTCATGTGTTGTAACTAGAACTTTGATTGCACAACCTTCTTTAATGTTTTTAAATTGTTTTTTGTATTAATTTATAATAAAAAAGTATCTGAAACTGAACACCGAAAATGAAGAAGCTATTAGAAGTTTCAAAATAAGATATTTTATATAGGATTGAAAATGAAGCTGAGAATTAAAACTCCTTAAAAAAATATCTACTTTGTATTGGAATTTTTATAGAATGTTTATTTTGTTGGCTTGTTGTTGTATCCTTATCTCATTATTTTTTCTCCTTGCAATAATAAACTTGTATGCTATGGTTGGTAGAATTGCATTTTTTTTCTTTTGATATTTATATTTCTAATTTAGAGAAATAATGCTACTTCAGAATTGATGTTTTTTGTATTAATTTAACCATTCTCCTACTGCTTACTGAAACTGAATAAGAGGTTTAGCACAATACTTAGTGGGTGGTAGCTATATTTTTCTTCATGAAATAAAGAATGAAATTTCAGGTGGCTTTTTGCTGCTATAGAAATTTATTTTAATTATATTTTTAATGTTTTCTATATGCAGTCAATGATTTTGTTTATCTGTTATTAAAATACTAGAATAAAGTTATATATGTCTTCTTTCCCTCGTTGCACATTAAAACTTTTTTTTTTCTTCTTCTGATTTTTCCAAGGCGATTTCAATTAACTGAGCTACCAAGATTCTCACCTCTAAGTTTTACTTGTTTCGTAAATTTTATCTCTTCTATTTCTGACTCGATTGTTTGGCAGGTTGATCTGGGCAATAGAGTTTTTGGAGACATGAAGCAGAAGCACTGCGAACCAGATCATTACACATACACAATTCTCATTAGAATGTATGGTAAAACAGGAAACATAACTGAATGTCTCTCTTTCTTTGATGAGATGGTAGGAAAGGGGCATTCATTAAATCTTATTGCACATAATACCATGCTGGAGGCCCTTGCAAAAAATAGAATTGTTGACAAAGCAATCCTTCTTTTCACAATGATGATCAGAAGGGATTGTCGGCCCAATGAGTTTACTTACAGCATTATTTTGGAAATGTTAGCTGCAGAAGGCCAACTACATCGATTGGACGAAGTTGTTGACGTGTCAACCAAGTACATGAATAAATCAATATATTCTTATTTAGTTAAGGCACTAAGTAAATCAGGTCATGCAAGTGAGGCCCATAGTTTGTTTTGTAGAATGTGGAACTTCCATGATGAAGGAGATAGAGATGCTTTTGTGTCCATGTTGGAAACTCTGTGCAATGCTGGGAAGACAATGGAGGCAATCGATCTGTTGAATAAGATTCATGAAAAAGGAATACCTACAGACACTATGATGTACAATATAGTGTTTTCAGCTCTTAGTAAATTGAAACAATTATCATATATTCAAACTCTGTATGAAAAAATGAGGGATAGTGGGCCTTCCCCTGATATTTTTACGTACAATATTCTTCTTTCAAGTTTTGGCAAAGTTGGCCTGGTTGAGAAGGCTTTGGAACTTTTCGAGGAAATGAAATCCAGTGTTTGCAAACCTGATGTCATCAGTTATAATTCTTTGATCAACTGTCTTGGAAAAAATGGTGATCTTGATGAAGCCCATATTCGGTTCAAGGAAATGCAAAAGAAGGGCTTAAATCCTGATGTTTTTACATACAGCACCTTGATTGAATGTTTTGGAAAAACAAATAAAGTTGAGATGGCTTTTAACTTGTTTGATGAAATGCTAGCTGAGGGATGCCACCCAAACATTGTGACATACAACATCTTGCTTGACCTTTTGGAGCGAAATGGGAAGGTGGCAGAAGCTTTTGAACTTTATGAAACTCTGAAAGAACGGGGGCTATTTCCTGACTCAATAACATACACAATACTCGAGCGATTAAAATGCTCTTCACATAGAACGGTCAGGTTACACAAACAGAGTCGTGTTAGCGGTTGGGTTGTTAATCCTTTTAAATGATTTGTCTAGTATAATGATGATGAAGGTCAACCCATACATCTACAAACCTTGATGCATGTTAACAGAAGTGTGCGATTTTCTTTTGGCTTGTAATTTAGTTAAAATGGCTAGATTTTATGTGCCCAGCAATAAAAGAGGATGGAAAAATAAGTATCAATGCACCCCATGAGTGGAGGTACCCAGTCTCCGGACGGAGGCAACAAATGCTGGTTGGCGGTGATGGACAACTCCATGGCTGGCTGGTGGTGCCACAACCGACGGGCAGCCAACAAGGTTGGTGGGCAGAGGTTGTTGGGCAGCTATAAGTGGCAGAAATATCCGTGGCTTGCAGTGTAGTCTAAAATCTGCCAAATCTGATTAGTTTGGAATCCTCCACAAATAAACTATGAGGTGAGTTTTGAATTTCCTGAAAATTTACTTTGTATTCTTGTATGCGCTAGAACTACCGACACGAATCTCAAAGATAACAAACAACCAGAAATAAAAATTCTTCCCCAAGGGTAAACAATTGATTGACAAGTCTCCGCCAAGTACATGAAACTGCGTCTCTAAACCCAAGATAGGTCAAAGCTCTGGAGAGGGTTACTTACCCGATAGCGACAAGATCCGCCAAGGGTGAGATATAATTCATCATAACAACAAGTTTCATCAAATACCTCACATAGATAGCTACAAGATTCGTCTAAGACCTTGCTAATAAGGGTATCCGACTGAGATGACGNCAGAAGGCCAACTACATCGATTGGACGAAGTTGTTGACGTGTCAACCAAGTACATGAATAAATCAATATATTGTTATTTAGTTAAGGCACTAAGTAAATCAGGTCATGCAAGTGAGGCCCATAGTTTGTTTTGTA
>JXCR01146800.1:29552-48052 GCA_002079205.1 Phalaenopsis hybrid cultivar | reverse complement strand
TTTTGCAACTATTTAAATATTATGGTAGATTTAAAGAAATATTTTTGTAATGAAAATTAATTTTGTAACTTAAGAAGTTTAGTATAAGAGAATAAGATTATAGTTAACTATTTAAAGTAATGGAAAATATATTTTGAAATATTAAGAATCTGGAAATTCATTTGAGAAGAAAAGATTGGGGCTCAATGATGTAAAAACTATAAAAAGAATCTTAGAAATTCATTTGAGAAGAAAAGATTGGGGCTCAATGATGTAAAAGCTATGAATTAAATCTGAAAATTCATTTGAGAAGAAAAGATTGGGGCTCAATGATGTAAAAACTATGAAATATCAATAAGGTAAAAGAAGACTTTGAGTTTCAAATTTAGGAAAAGAAAGGAAAAGTTCAAAATTATTAAAGGCTATCCAGACATAGTAATCCTCACTTGAAAAAGGAAAAAGAAAGGATTGAAAACAATCCCTGGAAAGAAAAGAAAAATATATAGGATTAAAAGCAATCCAAATGAAAATGAGAAAAGAAAAAAAAAATTATGGAAGTGAGGAGAAGCAAGAGGATATGCCTAATCAAAAATTGACTTCATTGGACCTACCTAAAGGGCAAACCTAAATACATTCCTGAACTTATATTTATAAAATAGATCTTTTACTAGTAGTGTTCTCATGAAATTCCTACCATTTGAATATTCTAAGTGACTTAATATTGCAACATATAGTTGATGACTAGATAATCTTGTTGCTACAGAGTTAATTCAATTACTTGAATTTTTTCAGAAAATCTCACTATGATATTTATTTAAATCAAACTTATAGTATTTCTAAATTAAAACTTTACTACAATAGATCATAACTTTTATATAGTACTAAAATTACTTGAGGGCAAGTAATAATTAAGTTTGGAGGATTTTGACCAGAGGAAAATATGTTGAGATTTTCATACCTATTTTATACTATTTTTTTATGATAATGCACTTTAAAGAAAGACATTTTTGTTGTTTTGTTACAAGAATGATGAATTATGGTCATTGGAGCAAAAATATGCAATAAGGAACGAAATTGGAGTGAAAAGGGCCAAAATGTGCAGAATTGAACTAGGGCGCCGACGGCGCCATTGACCCCGCCGACGGCGAGCTTTTCCTGAGACTCCAGAATTAATTCATTAAGAAGGTCTACCGATGGTGCCTTCGAGGCGGCCGACGACGAGCTCGGCAGTTATGACCAATCAGGCTTTGGATAAGGACAAATTTTGAAGGGATGCTTAGGCAACTCTTGGAAAAACTCATCCACAACTTTAAAAGAAGATTTTGGCTTAAAATTAAGAAGAATCTAGAGTTTCTGGAGGTTAGAAAGGTTCCATTAGTGTTTTTTAGAGTGTAAAATTGGCCAAAAATAGAAGAGTGCTAGAGGCCTTGGAGGTTACCATTAGTGTATAGAATTTCCAGTAGAGTGTAACATTGTGAGGAATTCTTTGAGAGATTGTAAGAGTGGAGGGAAAGTGAGAGATTTCTTCCTCCTTTCCGAGGGAAAGAATATAGGGAGTAAAGGAAGTGCTAGGAGAGTTCCTAGAGATTAGAAAAATTCCAATATTAGTGAGAATTCTTCGAGAGATTGTAAGAGTGGAGGGAAAGTGAGAGATTTCTTCCTCCTTGCTACTTAGAAGAGGAATTCTGTGTGCTGTAAATAAAGGAAGAGGAATTCTGTGTGCAGTTATAGAAGTGGAACTTTAAGGAGTTTTCTTGGGGAGAAATTAGAGATAAGTTTATTTATTTATTGTAGTTTCTATGACTTTAATTTTATATATGAATTCCGAGTTTTGTTGTGTTTTCTCTATGAGTTCTGAGTAGTTTTCTCTATCTTTCTCCTTGTCTCGAGATTTGTGAAATGGTGATTTGAATTGGTGAACCCATGAAAATGTTTAAGAATTTGTGATGATATTTTCACTTTGATCTTAATTTACTTTTAATCTGGTCAATTGATTTGTTAAAATATGTTGAGTTTTACAACTAAAGTGAAGATTACATCCAAGATTCAGGGAGGTCAAAGCCCTTGGAAGTTGGGTGCAAATAAATAGGGAAATAATATTATCGAATGTAGAATTGAAAATCTTAGAGTGACAGACTAATATCCTCAATTCGATCCTATCGTTTAGGAGCTGAAGTGTCGATGTTAGCCCTCAGGTGAGGGGAACGTGGGAGCTCTAAAGTGAGACTCGGTATCCTNGTGAAATTGTGATTTGAATTGGTGAAGCCATGAAAATATTTAAGAAATTGTGATGATCTTTTCACTTCAATTGTTATTTACTTTCGATCTGGTATGTTGAGTTTTACAACTAAAGTGATGATTACATCCAAGATTCAGGGAGGTCAAAGCCCTTTGAAGATGGGTGCAAATAAATAGGGAAATAAAATTATCGGGCATAGAATTGGAGATTTTAGAGTGACAGACTAAAATCCCCAATTTGGTCCTATCGTTTGGGTGTTGAAGTGTAGATGTTAGCCTTCAAGTGAGGGGAACGTGGGAGCTTTGAAATGAGAGCCGGTATCCTCTCAGCCTAGCCGCAGATTCAGTAAACAGGCGTAGGATTAGTCAATGTTTTTTATGGAAAGGGTAAAGAATAGGTATGCTCCTATTTGGCACAATACAATTTGAACTGATTCACTTTATTCGCCTAGCTGCAGAATCAGTAACCAAGCATAGGATTGTTCAATGTTTGTTATGCCTGGACCGATGCAGATTCAGTAAACAAGCGTAGGATTAATCAATGTTCTTTATGCCTGGACCAAAGGGTAACACGCAGATTCAGTAAACAAGTGTAGGATTAGTCAATGTTTTTTATGCCTGGACCAAAGGGTAAAGAATAGTCAGTAAACAAGCGTAGGATTAGTCAATGTTCTTTATGTCAGGACCAAAGGGTAAAGAATAGGTGCTCCTATTTGGCACAATATAATTTGAACTAATTCACTTTATCCATTCACTATAATTTCTTGATGAGGCGAATGATGCTTTCTTCTATATTAAATATCACATTCATACCTTCATAGTATACTTAGTTATTTAATAGTTAAAATTACATTTTTATTTCAATGCCTATTAGTGACAGATAAACAAATTTAACTTTTTTGTTGTGATTAAAGTATTTCTTTTCTAAAATCTTAGTTCGTAGTTATAATCTTACTCCCTATGGGATCGATATTTAAGACTCCATTAGAGCCCTATATTACTTAAATTCTAATATTACTCCCTGTGGGATCGATATCTAGGACTCCATTAGAGCCCTATATTACTTGATTTCTAAACCACTTCCTGTGGGATCGATATCTAGGACTCCATTAGAGCCCTATATTACTTGAGCTAGTTCTAAACCACTCCCTGTGGGATTGATATCTAGTACTCCATTAGAGCCCTATATTACTTGTGCGATATTATTACTCCCTGTGGGATTGATATCTAAGACTCCATTAGAGCCCTATATTACTTGAGTGATACGTATACTTGCATGATAAGTGTGACTTTACAATTATTGAATATTTATTACGTCCATATTTATTGAATCTATAACTGTTATTAAGTTTTAGTACCGTTGCTGAGGCATTAAATCTTTTGGCAGCAGTATTAAATACTTCTATTTTTAAGCATATATAAAGTCGCGGTCATGTCACCTCCGGGAAATTTCTAGGTTTCGTAATCCGTCACTGGGGAATTGAGATCGACCTAATAAGATTAAAGCTATCTTGAAAATGCTTCATCCTAGAACCTTGAAACAACTAAGTTCTTCCAAGGAAAGTTAGCATGTAATATCTCAGGTAGGTGTCAGCCCTTTTCTACATTCATTAAAAAGGACGCCAAATTTATTTGGGAAGAGACATGCCAACGGGCCTTTGAGGGCATTAAACAATATTTAATGACACTTCTTGTTTTAGTAGCCCTTATCCCAGGAAAACCTTTAATACTTTATATCATAGTCCTAAACGACTCTCTCTGAGTCCTCTTATCCCAGGTCAATGACGAGGGTAGGGAAAATGCACTCTACTACTTGTGTCACCATCTAATACGGACGGAGGTAAGGTATCTGCCTACTGAGAAAGATTGTCAAGCTTAATTTTTGTCGTCCGAAAGCTTAGACATTACATACTTTCTCATAAGATAACATTTATTTTGAAAGTTAATCCATTGCAATATTTGATGACCCGACCAACACTTTCTGGACATCTAGTAATTTGGTCGATGATTAGCCTTCTTAGGCTTTTAGAAAACTAGATTAATTATTTTCCATCATTTTGGCGGCTGCTAATGCCTCCTCCAAGCGAGGTGAAGTCAACTCCGACAAACTTCCAATCCGACATAAAAATGACATCAAATCGATGTCACGAGGAGTTGGATAAGCTCAAGAAGGCCTACTAATTCAAACCTAATTGAGGACAAACCTCTTAGGCTCAGGTATATCTCTTAAATTAAAACAATAAACCCAAACTTCTCTCCCTTCCAGATCAAAAAATAGAACACAAAACACCCAAGTATTCATATGGATGTGATATATTCTTCACGCCAAACAAAATGAGCTCAAGAACTCAAAATTTGGTTGAGAATCGGCGGAGAATGGACTCCGAAAGGTTTTGGCCGTCGGTTCTCCTCCATGTGTTGCTCGCGAGTTCCGGCTTCGTGTGTGTTGCGATGGAGAAGAGAAAATTCGGGATTATTTATTTATTTATTTTTTAATTCCAGAAATTATGACTTCACTTCAAAATTGCATTACTTTTTGTAGAAAACTCAAAAAAATAAACTGAAAAATGTTATGAACTCAACAAAATGAGAAGAATTTTTTAAAACTAAAATCATGATTTTTCTTTAAGTAAATATTTTCAAATTAATTTTTGAAGTTCTGGAGTATTTAAATCATAAAAATTAAAATATAAATGAGAAAAATATGAAATTTAGGAGAGATATTAAATGGTCTTGGGGAAAGCTTCTCTGATTTTTCCAAGACATTTTAATGTCTCTATATTTGTATTTTGATTTTTGAACAAAACGAGATATTTATGTAAATTAAAAATTATAAAAATTGTAAAAATTGTAAAACTCTCTCTGATTGAATGTTTGACCATAGATAGAGGTTTAAAAAATTTAAAATCACGTTTAAAAGAATTTTTATAATTAAAACATGTTAATTAAGGTTCAAGTTTAATTTAGGCTAAGTTTACCCAACCCAAGCTCAACCTAAGTCCGACCTAGCCAATTCTCTTTAGGTTCTATTCAATCTGATTACAGACCTGGTCAGCCAACTCAAGGATTGAGTCAATCACCCATTAAGTCCAATTTAGTCATTTAGGGCTTTAGGCCAGCCACTCTTTAGACCGAGTCTAGCTTTGGAAAACTTAACCATTAAGTGAGTCCAAATTCAATAGTTGGGTCATTTTAAACTTGAAATTTAAGTCATCCTATCATTTAATTTAGACTAAACTTCTTGGATTTTAGGGTTAGTCAACATGAACTTTAGTTTAGTTTAACCTACATATTAGGTTCATTCTAAACTAAACCTTAATCTTAGGTTAGCCTTAACCCAGACCATTAGGATTAGTGATCCTAACTACTAAGATTAGCTAGTCTAAACACTAGGATTTGTTAACCTAAACCTTAGGTTAGTTAACCCTAAACCAATAGGATTATTTAACCTAAACCTTAAATTAGTTAACCCTAGTTCATAGGATTAGCTAAGCCTAAACCCTATGTTAGTTAACCTTAAACCAGTAGGATTAATTAACCTAAACCTTAGGTTAGTTAACTCTAAATCAATAGGATTAATTAACCTAAACCTTAGGTTAGTTAACTCTAAACCAATAGGATTATATAATCTAAACATTAGGTTAGTTAACCCTAATCCATAGGATTAGCTAAGCCTAAACATTAGGTTAGTTAACCATAAACCAATAGAATTAGTTAACCTAAACATTAGGTTAGTTAACCCTAATCCATAAGATTAGCTAAGCCTAAACATTAGGCTAGTTAACCCTAAACTAATAGGATTAGTTAACCTAACCTTTAGGTTAATTAACCCTAAACCAATAGGATTAGTTAACTTAAACCTCAGGTTAGTTAACCCTAAACCAACAGGATTAGTTAACATAAACCTTAGGTTAGTTAACTCTAATCCATAAGATTAGACAAGCCTAAACCTTAGGTTAGTTAACCCTAAACCATAGAATTAGTTAACCTAAACTCTAGATTAATTAAACCTAAACCAATAGGATTAATTAACCTAAATCTTAGGTTAGTTAACCATAAACCAATAGGATTAGTTAACCTAAACCTTAAGTTAGTTAACCCTAATCCAATCATGATATTTAGGCTAAACAAACTTGAATCATAGCTTAGCCTTACGCTAAACCTAGCCTAAACCTTAGGTTAAGAACCTAACCCATAGGTTGAACACAGAAGAACCTTTTAGGTAAAACCTTAAGCCTAAGTTAAACCTAAACCCCTCAACTTGAACATCAATTAATAAATAAAATAAAACACATTAGAAGGGGTAAACTTTACATAAAACACATTAAATATTAAACTTAAACTAAAAAGATACAATAGGGCCTTAAAGCATGGTTTTGAAGCTAAGTCAGCTTCAAATTTGCCAACTTCACATAAGTAATAACAAGTGAACCAAAATAACTAAAATAAAACACTTAAAATCTGACAACAAGATGTAAACAACCTAAAATATTTCAACCCTAAAATTGATTAAGTAATTCAAGAATTAATCAAATCTTAATCACAAAGATCACATAACACAATTTAAACCCCTTTTTGTTCTAGTTTACGAAGATTTCTTGGACGATACATTCTGTGGATGTTGACAAGAGTCTTCTGGTCCTGGTGGGCAACCACCTTTCGGACTAAATAAATTAGAGCACCAGGCGACCCGGGACGATGGAGCCATAGACATCTTGACTGGGTTACCACTAATTAAATAATTAAAATTTAATAAAAATTTGATTAAACATTGTTTCTTTATTTGCTCTATCTATTGCTTTATGTATCTCAATGCATGTTTATTTACTGCTTTTATCAAACATAGAATGCATGTGTTAAGGATAAATAATGAAGAAATAAAAGTTGTTTAGATTAGGGAGAACCTATAAATCATAACACTAGGGAATTACTTAGCTTAAGTGAACTTAGACTTGGCCTAGGTTTGAACTATACCTCCATTACCCTTTTAATTAATTCACTATAAAATTATCAAAACAAATAAAACTTTTAATAATAAGATTAGAGGATCTGGAGACTTGAAGACACTTGAACAAGGGGCAAACTTTGTGGGCAGCTCGTTCAAGACACTTTCTTTAGTTTAAATAACAATCCTTATGATTTCAAGTTTGTCTTTTATGACATAAAACCTCTCTTTTTGTTAGGCTCCTGCATAGTCTCGATCTGCAGCATGTCCTAACTTGTTTTAGGATTCTGAGGTAGTCACTCGACGTAAGACCTTCTATGTTTCTAGGTTTTTTGTGTAAATCATCATTTCACAATTCTAAGCTCTAATTAATAAAACTGACAAGAGTTAACTTAAATTAAAATAATTCTAAATTGAGCCGAACATTAGGATAGTTTGGGAAATTACCCAGAACCTATTCTGAATCTTTAATCTCCCCTACTTTTCTTCCTTTGCTTCTTAAAACAAAATCTTTCACCTTTGAACCAATCCTTATTGAAAATTTCACAATCATGTTCGTCGAAAACCCTTCTTTTTGAATTCAAGAAAACAAAAGATTCCTGATTTTTATCCAGAGTTTTCTTAAGTGATCTGTTTGCTTAAGATGTGATTAACTATAAAGGCTTGCCCTTATAGGAAACTTAAAAAAACCGAGACTTAAAATAAACCCTATTTAACTCTCATATCGAATAGGGGAATATGTCGGTCATCATGCAAACTTGCAGATCAAACACAAGTCATTTATTTCTATAGTTTATTTAATTGAACTTATTATCAAGTAGTGTATTACCTTTTAGGGTGGTACATTACTCGTGGTTAGCTCGATTATCCAAAATATAGGAATCAATGGGATCAGTTTGAACACATTTTCTTCAAATTAAAATACCTAATTTCTAAACACTATATTACGCTAAATTAAACCACACATCAGCTGCATAATGACCAACAAGGCTCTAGATCATGCCCAAAACCTCTAGACACATTCTTAGGCCATGATCACAAATTTAAACCCACTAAACCACGTTTAAAATATCTAGAAATGCCATTTAGCATGTTTAATAAACTATCGCGCTTAAGCACCGAAAGTTGGCTCTTAAGTGTTAGTGCTTAACTTAGCACAAATCAGCTTAATGTCCAAAAACTCATTCTAACATGTCTAAATCATTTTTTAAGGTCAGAATCATCACTAAATCATTATATATTCAAAATACTACCAAGATTTTCTAAATCAAACACAACAAGATAACATTCAAAACAAACACACCGATAGCTATGGGTTGCCTCCCACAAAGTGCTTGGTTTAACGTCGTCAGCACGACGTAACCAATGCTTATTCTAGTTAACCCAACAACATAAGATCATTCAATTTAAGTTGATCCCCTAAAAGTAAGGTTTCAGCTTGTGTCCATTCACTTTGATTATTTTCTCAGTTTTAGGAACTTTGATATCCACAGCTCCATAGGGATAAACTTTCATCACAACAAATGGGCCCATCCACCTAAAATTAATTTTGCCTGGAAATAATCCTAACCTTGCATTATATAGCAAAACTTGTTACCCTCTCTAAATATAATATTTTAATTTAAGAAAAATTCAAAATAACTCTAGTTAATACTAAAGGTGTAAGGATATTCAGTAATTAAGTTTAAGGTTTCTGATATTCTATTCTTTTTAAGAAAAATTGCAATTTGTTATATTAAAGTCAGTTAGGAAATTCATATGAAAAAGAACATAAAACTTTATTAATAATTAAGTTAATATTCAAATCAAAAGTTTAGAAAAATGTGTCCAAGTCTTTTTCCTTAAGTTGATTCAAGTGAAGCCAATTTTTAATTAGACATCTCCTCAAGCTTCTCCCCACATCTTTTCTTTTTCTTTTTTTTTTCTTTTTTTTTCTATATGTGAGGATTACTATATCTGGATAGCCTTTAATGATTTTGAACTTCACTATCCTCTTCTTAAAGTTAAAAACTTTTTACAATTATTCACTTAACAAATTTATATTAACTTAAAGATTTTATAAAGTTTAATTCTTTTCTTTTTACATGAATCTTTTAAGATTTTTATTACCTCAAAAATACAAATTTCTTTACTTAAAATAGAAAAACATAGTCTTATTCTCTTTTAACAAATATCTTATCCCCTAGAATTACCTTTATTACTGAAAATTTTTACTTAAATTTACTATATATTTAGAAACATAAATATAGTTATCTCAAGTTAACCCATAATACCAAAGGTCATGTTAAATTTAAAATTTTGAAAATATAGTTAAGTAAGGACAAATAAAATTAATTTCTTTAACTTTTTCTAAAAATGATTTTTGTACTCCCCCCCAAACTTAAATTTTTAAAAGATTTTTACATGAAGAACTTTAAAAATGAATGGTGAAAGAAAGAATTAAATACATAAAAAAAAAATCATACCTGTTGGAGATTCTAATTTTTGAACATAAATTTTGAAAAACTGCAGGTGCTAATATGAAAACTGCAAGGCTAAAAACATTACATTGCACATAATACACATAAAATTTGCTGAGAAAGAGCTAATCACAATACATAACAAAGTGTTGAAAATAACAACATAAATAACTAAACTCTAAAATTGAAAACAGTTTTCCACGTTACAGTTTCACATTATATAACAAACAAAGTCTTCAACAACATCACAACACAAACAATACAATCACACAAACATAAACAAACAAACAAAAAGATCACCAGTCATTATCTTCTTCATCATCGACATCTAACTTCTGCTGCTGATATGGAGTATAAGTAGGGTGAATAGGGAACTGAACTGTATGGTCACCCCTCAGGTATCTTATTAAAGCATCATCATAAGCAGCATCATACTCAAATTTCTGGTGAATCAGATCATCAGTGTGAGCATTTCTCCATATTCTGCATTCTATGATCCAAACTCAAAATATCTCTCTGCTGAATCATCATCTGGTCCAACAACTCCCTATTACTTTTGAAGCAGGCTCACTAAAAGTAGGGGTTCTAGAAGTAGAAGGAATATCCCTGGCTTGTCTTCCAGATCTCCAATCAACATGGGACTCATAAGACTTAATGTTGGCAGGCCCAATCGATCTCTGAGGCTTAATCCTCTCCTCATCAGGTTTGAAATCAACTCCTGCATGCTCACAAAGCGTGTAAATGAGAGCAGGGTGCACCAATCCACCAGTGGTCTCTTCCAGAGCAATAGATCGAATGGTCATATAAATGATAGAGCCTACATTTATATCCATCACTTGTTGAATACAGTAGTTAAAGATGGCTCTATCCTTGGTTACTTCACTATGATGGTTCGTTGGAATCATCCTTTCAGAAATAAAATAATGTCAAGCCTTAGACACTACATTTAACATAGAAATGGAAAAGTTAACTTTAACTCCATTTTTTATTTTCCAAGACCCTTTCTCACTAGTAAGAAAAGAAATAACTTCATCTAAGGCTTGATCTGTAGCAAAAAAATGAATGATACCGGCATCTATAAACATCTTCTAATGATAAAACTCATTAATTTTTCTTGGAGTAATCTCCACCATTTCTTCCTTGAACAAAAACAAAATCATCAGAAGCCTCAAGAAGGTAGGCATAAAATTCCATCACAATCTCAACTATCGCATAGACAGTAAAATAGCAGAAGTTTCCCCACTGCCGACTGATAATCAATCGTTCAACTTCTCCTCCCGGATTTTAAAACCTTGGTCCTGAATCACTTTTTTATTTTCTTGAAGAATATGAAATAGAGCACTAGCTCTAAAGCTAATAAACATTTGCTCATCATATTCTATTTTCCTTTTGCTCAATCTAGGTGTCATAGGAAATCTAGAAAAATTTGATAAAAAATCCAAATAAATCCCAAAATTCTGAAAATAAAAAAAGTAAATAACTTTGAACTCAAATCCACTAAGTAAGAGTTTTTCACCAAAGCATTTTCTCAAGATCTCCCAAAAAATTTCAAAATTTCGGATCTAGTCAATGTGAGAAAAATCTTTGGTGAAAATAAAAAATTTTTACTTTAAAGTGTAGCTCTTACCTAGAGAAGATAAAATCCAAAGTTTCTTTGCCTCTAAATCCTCTCAAATCCGCCCAAAATCAGGCACTAGGAGCAAAACCGAAGGTTGAAGGTGCTTAAGAGGTAAAAATGGAGGTTTACGATGAAAATTGTGAATTAAAGGGTTAAATCGCCACTCTCGGGTCAAAGGCGTCGTCGGCACCAATGTCAACATCGTTGGTGCTGAAGGACCGAAATTCACTATTTTGATTTTTCAAATTTTCAATTTCCTTTCAATTTTCTCCAAAGATTTTAGTATTTTTAAACACAAATTTTTATCTAAATTCATAAATACACATTTCACAAACAATCATTTTCACAAACAACAACAAACTAACTTTTATATATGAAAATACACGTTTTACAAACACATTTCACAAATCACAAATTCATACCTATGAAGTAAACTAATTATAAATCAGCGTCGAAATCAAGCCACAACACTAAATGCTAACACAAAACTATACACATAATCAAAGTTCAGAATAAACCAAATCAAACCTAATCAAATCCACACAATTATACTAAACACGTAAACATTTTTAAACAAGTAGAAAATTCACAATCTTCAATCATTCAGCGTTATCTTCAGTGCTATCACCATTTCTAATATCTCCCATAGATGGGTGATGAACATATAGGTTGTAGAAGGATTGGTACGGGAATTGATTTGTCGAATTTTCTTCGATCCACCCCTTTTCTTTAAACATCTGAACTAATCCTGCTTCAAAAGTTCCATGTGATCAAAATTCTCTTTCATTCTTCTATCTAGGTGATCAAAAGGTACTTGAGATCTTCTACTGCATTCATAATACTCTAAAGTTCTCTTTCAATTTTCTTCAATTTCTTCTCTAAAGCAAGTGAACTTCCAAGTGTAGATGAAGCATGTGAAGAATGATCTATAATGGCATTTAGTGCTTTATTTGCATTACCAACAAACTGATCATCAATAGGGATCATGGGCTCCCATGGTAGTAAAACTTTTTCCCAACTTTCATATGGTACTTGGGATTGACTGCAGATCAAACAAATCATAGAAGGATGACCAAGTCCATAAATTGGCCCATTCATAATGATTCCCATCACAAATTTAAATATAATTGAACCTATATCAAAAGGTTTTCCATTTGAATATAGTAGCTTAAAATAGCACTCTCCTTGGGGACTCTTCTGTTCTCCATAGTAGGGAGTAATTTTGCACAAATAAAGAAATGTCATTGCTTTGAAATTAGATTAATAATGAAGTAGGAAAACTAATATATCATTCATCTCGTACTTCCCACATATCACTTTCATCCGTCAGAAAATTCTAAATATCTTGCATCAAATCTCGTGCAGGAATGAAATTTGCATAATGACAGATTGGAACATTTTCTATCATATACAATTCATTAATCCTCGTAGGAGTAAATGGTATAGCCTTACCTCATACAAAGACAAATCCTTGGGTAATTCCATGTAAATTTGCATAGAATACCTTCACTACAGGTAAAACAACCGCAGTGGTAGTGTAACACAGAACTTCCCATCGCCTTTACAGAATGATCTTGTCAACTGTAGCACTTGGATTGACCATGATTAACAAATCATCTTTCCCTGATCAATCTCTTCTTCACAATAACTTTATAGTATAATCTTTGCGCATCGAAACTAATAAAATTTTTTCTATTGAAAACTCCATACCTTGAAGTATTTCTATAATTGGAAGCCATGGAATTCGAAAATAGAAAGTTTCTAGGCGTCCTAGGAAGTTTTTAGGACTTTAAAAACACCTCCCTTCAGTTATTATGGAACGAAATCTCGCCAAAGTCCGCCAAAAGTCACAGAAACCGTCTAACCGCTCTCGGCGCTGCCAGTGCTCCTGATGGGCACTGTCGGCGTTGACATCCGCTTTCTTGGGCACCGTCAGCGCCCATTCTGGCGCCATCTGCGCCAGTGGCCAAATTTTTGCAATTTGCATTTTTCGTTCAATTAAATTCCAACTTTTCTTCCAATACTAATATTTGACTTAATTTATAATAAATACAATTATATAGGATTATTATCAACTAATATATATGACACTTAACAAACTAAATAGTAATACATAGACATATAAGTATGGGTTGCCTCCCAAAAAGTGCTTGGTTTAACGTCGTCAGTGTGACATACTATTTGTTTAGTTGGGTTAACTTAACATTAAAACTTTTTTAAATTGAGGTAATGTGCCCCTCATAATAATGTTTTAAACGATGCCCATTAACCTTAAATATCTTTCCAGTGTTAGGATCTTTAATTACAATAGTTTCATAATGATAGACTTTAATTACCTTAAATGGCCCTAACCATCTTAATTTCAATTTTCCTGGAAATATGTTATGATTTTTAATCACAATAGTTCCATAATGATAAACTTTAATCACTTTAAGTAGTCCTAACCATCTGGATTTCAGTTTTCCTAGAAACAGCCTCAATCTTGTATTATATAATAGAACTTCTTGTCCAGGTTCAAATTTCTTCTTAATAATCTTCCGATCATGCATATTTTTATTTTCTTTTTATAGATTTTTGCAATATCATATGCTTCATTTCTAATCTCCTCAAGTTCATTGAGTTGCAAAAATCTTTTCTCACCAGCATCTTTTAGATTAAAATTAAATTCCTTAATAGCCCAAATTGTTTTATGCTCTAATTCTGTAGGTAAGTGACATGTTTTTTCCAAATATCAGTCTGTATGGGACATTCTTATAGGAGTCTTATAAGTAGTTCTATATGCCCATAATGTTGTGTCAAGTCTAGCAGACCAATCCAATTTATAAGGATTTATAGCCTTTTCTAAAATGTGTTTAATTTCACAATTTGATATCTATGTTAGACCACTAGTCTGAGGATGATAAGCAATAGAGAATCTATGCATAATATCATTTTTCTTAATTAATTTTTTGATTCTCTTATTCCTGAAATGAGATCCTCCATAATTACTCTAGGCATTCCATATCATGTAAAAATATTTTTAATTAAAAATATAGAAACACTCCGAGCATCACATCTAGGTACAATAATAGCTTTAATTCATTTGGACATATAATCAAAAGCAAGTAATATATATAGGTTTCCAAATGAAGGCATAAATGGTTCCATAAAATCTAATCCCCACACATCAAAACTTTCAACTTCCAATGTGTAATTTAGAGGCATTTCATTTCTTCTAAAAATATTTCCTGCACGTTGACATCTATCGCATGTTTTAATATATTCATTAACATCATTAAAAGTAGTAGGCCAATAAAATCCAGCTTGTAACATTTTATATGCAGTTTTATTTGTTCCAAAAATATCCACCAAATTCAGAATCATGACATCTTTCAATTATCTATTTAGTTTCTTCATAAGGCACACATCTTCTAATAATTATATCTTTACATTATTTATATAAATATGGGTCATCCCAAAAATATTATTTTGAATCATATATAAACTTCTTTAATTATGGATTTTTTATATCAGGTGGTAGAATATCACTTACAATATAATTCACTATATCAGCATACCACGGTACATCCATTTCATCAATGCTATATAATTGTTCATTAGGGAAATTCTCTAAAATTTCATTTGCAAATTAGTTAATATTTTTATTTCTATTCTAGACAAATGATCAGCTATTTGATTATCATTTCTCTTTTTATCAATCAGAGTAAAATCAAACTTTTTTAATAGAAGTACCATCTAATTAATCTTGGTTTAGCATCCTTCTTTTGCATTAAATATTTAATAGCAGAATGATTTGTATGCACTATACATTTAGTTCCAATTAAACATGGTATAAATTTATCAATGGCATTGTAATAACTAATAACTCACTTTTGTAGGTAGTATAATTAATTTGAATTATTTAGAGTCTTACTAGCATAATATATAACTTTAAAAACTTTGTTGTGCCTTTGTCCTAATACATCCCCAATAGCATAATCACTAGCATCGCACATTATTTCAAATTATTTTTCCCAGTCAGGTGGTACTATTATAGGTGCAGTGACTAACTTTTTCTTTATAAATTCAAATGTGTTTATGCATTCTTCATTAAAATCAAATTTCATATTTTTTTCTAAAAGTTGGCATAGAGGCTTAGTTATTTTTGAAAAATTTTTTATGTAGCGCCTGTAAAAACCAAAGTGTTCTAAAAAACTTCTCACCCCTTTAACATTAGTAGGCGGTGGTAATTTTTCTATAACTTGGATTTTTGTAGGATCTACCTCCATGCCTTTTTCAGAAATTTTATGCCCAAGTACAATACCTCATGCAATCATAAATTGAATTTTTTCCCAATTTAATATTAAATTAATTTTTCACATACTTCCAAAACTTTTTCTAAAACATTAAGGCATAATTCAAACGAAGTTCTAAATATGAAAAAATTTTCCATAAATACTTCCATTACATGCTCTATAAAATTGCTAAAAATTGACATCATACATCTTTGAAATGTTGCAGGTGCATTGCATAGTCTAAAAGGAATTCTAAGAAAAGCAAATGTTCCATATGAGCTTGTAAACGTTGTTTTCTCTTGATCCTCTAGAGCAATTGGAATTTGGTGATAACTGGTATATTCATCTAAAAAATAATAATACTTATTCTCAGCCAATCTATCTAACATTTGGTCTAGAAAGGATAAAGGAAAGTGATCTTTTCGGATGGCCATATTTAATTTTCTATAATCAATGTAAATTCGCCAACCAGTTACTTGTCTTATTGATATTAATTCATTTTTCTCATTTTCTTCAACAGTCACTCCTCCTTTTTTTGGTACACAGTGAATTGGGATTACCCAAGCATTATCTGAAATAGGATATATAATTTCAGCATCTAACCATTTTAAAATCTCTTTTTTAACAACTTCTTTCATTATTAGGTTTAATCTTCTCTGAAGATCAGCTTTAGGTTCATGTTGTTCATCTAATAAAATTTTGTGCATACAAATTGAAGAACTAATTCTTTTAATATCTGTTAAAGTCCATCCAAAAGCCTTTTATATTTTTTAACATTTCTATCAACTTTTGTTCCTGAATCTCAGTTAACTTAGAAGATATAATAACCGGCAAGGTAGATGACTTTCCTAAAAATACATAATTTAAATGGGTAGATAATATCTTTAATTCAAGTTAAGTTGGTTTAATACTTGAAGGAATAAGATTTTTACTATCATTTTCCAACAAGTCTAACGTTTCAAATTTGCCCTGAATATAATCCAAATCTTCTTCTTTAATTTCATCTTCATTCTCAAAAATTTCTTCTTGGTTAAATTTATCTTCGAATTCTTTCTTAAACTGTTCATTACAGATAATCAACTACTTCCATCCTCAAACATTTATTATCTTTTTGTATTGCAGAATATTTCATAGCTTTGGCTATATTAAATTTCACTTCTTGATCATTAACTCTGATTATTCATTCTCCTTTTTGTACATCTATTACAGCTCTTCCTGTTGCAAGAAATAGTCTCCCTAAAATAATAGGAATTTATCTTCCTCCATATCCAATACTATAAAGTCTGCAGGGAAAATAAATTTATCCACTTTTACTAGTACATCCTCTATAACTTCTTTTGGATAAGTTATTGATCGATCAACTAACTGAAGAGTTACAGTAGTAGGGGAAATTTCTCCCAAATCTAAATGTCTAAAGATCGATAAGGGCATAAGATTGATACTCGCTCCTAAATCACATAAAGCTTTTCCATAAAACTTTTCACCAATTGCACAAGGCATAGTAAAACTACCAGGATCTTTTAGTTTTCTAGGAAGCTTTTTTTGAATAATAGCACTACACTCTTCATTAAGTGCAATGGTCTCATGATCTGTAAACTTCCTTTTCTTCTTAGTACATCCTTCATAAATTTCACATAACTTGGTATTTGTTCCAAAGCTTCAACAAAAGGAATATTTATCGTTAATTTTTTAAGGATTTCCAAAAATTTTGTAAATTGTTTATCTTTATTCTTCTGCTTAAGTCTTTGAGGAAATGGAGGTGATGATTTTTCCAAAGGAACCTGTCTCTGTTCATTTTCCTATTGATCATTTTCCATTTCTTCCTTGTCTTCATTAACTTCAGTTTCTCTTTGGATCCTTGTTTCTATTTCTTTTTCACTTCGTAATTGAATAGCTTTAATTTGCTCTTTATTTTGATCTTTTGGATTAACTTCCAAAGTACTCGGAAGAATTCTAGAAGGTCTATTACTAAGTGCAATAACAATATGTCCTAATTGATTTCAATATTTATAATAGCAGCCCCTTGATTCTGTATTTGATTTCCCATATTCTACATCAATTCTTCCATCGTCAACTTCTTTTCCTTAACTTTTGGGTTAGGATTTGAGTTAAATCCTGGAGGATAATAAAATCGAAAATTAGGATTTCCTTGATTATTCAGATTTTTGGATGGATTCACCGAATTATTATAATTATTCCAACTAAAATTAGGGTGATTTTTCCATCCAGGGTTAAAATAGTTAGAATAGGGATTGTTATTTCGATTATTTATAGCATTTAAGGTTTCATGAGATGGTTGAGTATCAATAATCTGTCCTAGTGAATTTTCTTCTAATACTAGAGGTATTTGAGAATAGTTCACTCCTATTTGATCAATCATTTTAGAAATAGCAGCAATTTGAGATGCCAAAATAGACATTACATCATATTCATGAATACTGGCTACTCTCTTAGGATTTACCCTTTTAGAGGGCCATTAAAAATTGTTAGTAGTCATTTCTTTAATTAAAGAATATTCTTCATCAAAAGGTTTTGACATTAATGATCCACCCGCAGCAGCTTCTGTAAAAGATCTTAATGATCCTACTAATCCATTATAAAAGGATTGAATTATTAACCAATTTGGTAAAGCATGGTGTGGAAATTTTCTAAGAAGATCCTTAAATCTTTCCTAGGCTTCATATATTGATTTCCCTTCAAACTGACAAAAAGATGTAATATCATTTCTAAGCTTAGCGGTTTTTTAGGGTGAAAATATTTAGCCAAGAATTTTTTTGATAGTTCTCCCCAAGTTCTAATAGATCCAGGTGCTAATGAATTTAACCAAGCCTTGGCTTTATCCCTTAATGAAAAAGGAAAAATTTTAAGCCTAACAACATCATTAGACACTCCATCATATTTAAATGTAGCATAAATTTTAAGAAAACTAGCAAGATGTAAGTTAGGATCTTCAGTAGGTGATCCTCCAAACTGATTAATTTGTACCA